>PVHY01013425.1:10525-41329 GCA_004024945.1 Uropsilus gracilis | reverse complement strand
AGAATGGCCCACATCAAAAAAAAAACAGGCAACAACAAGTGCTGGCGTGGATGTGGAGAGAAAGGAACACTCTTACACTGCTGGTGGGAATGTAAACTTGTCCAGCCACTATGGAAAGCAGTATGGAGAACCCTCAAACTCATGAAAATGGAATTATCATTTGACCCAGCAGTCACACTTCTGGGAATCTACCCAAAGGAGACTGAGCTCAATGTGGGTACAAAGGGACACCTGTGCTCGGATGTTTATTGCAGCACTATTTATAATTGCAAGGTCATGGAAACAACCCAAATGCCCCAGAACAGATGACTGGATGAAAAAGATGTGGTATATATACACAATGGAGTATTACTCATCAATTAAAAATGACAAATTTGATGAATTTATGGACACCTGGATGTACCTGGAAGAAATCATTCTAGCAGAAACGAGCCAGATAGAAAGGGACAGAAACCAAATGGTTTCACTAATATATGGTCAACCAAATGAAACTGCACAAGGGGAGAGTGGGGACCAGCTGGAACGGGTGGGAAGGGGAGGCGGTGGGTGACCCCCAGGGACTGAAATGTGAAATATAAATAAATAAATAAATAAATAAATAAATAAATAAATAAATAAATAAATAAATAAATAAAATACATGCTGCTTTAAACGATTACTGATTTCAGGCTAAATACATGGAACATTGGAACATATTCATATTTTCCAATTTATATGTCAAATTTATTGTGAATATTAAGACCACTTAAAAGATCTTCAGGTTCTAATGGTAGATTTAAATATAACTAGATTTTTAAAAATAGGTGGCTGAGCTTGCAAAAGCAAAAATGTAGGTCAGACAATAAGGAGAAAATTCAATAAATATTGGGTCTTAGTAGTGTCCAGATCAAAACTTTAATTCCTATTTGTGTCAATTTCTTTCACAATTATAAAGAGATTTTCATCCTTTACAAATAAATATGTGTGTGTATACACACACACACACACACACACATATATATGTATATCTCGTTATTTCCTTTGAAAAGATTCCTAGTATTGGCTCATATGACATACATTTTTTTAAGTCTATAGCAATGTATTATCAAATTCCTGTTCAAAAGGACAATCAATTTGCATTCTGATAGCAATATTATTTATTGATATTTACCCTACCAAGTAGACCCCATATATTTTAGATCTCCTAAGACACTTTGAGGTTTATATTAGCATGTCTAACTACAGAAGTAAAGGCTAGTAACATAGTAATTTCAGTACATAAATTATGATTTCCAAAACCAATTATCTCAATCACTATATACCTCTAATGTCACCAAGAAAAAGAGTGCAACATCTGTTTTTCCTGACTGATCTTTACTATTAGATCTTCAGTAGGAGAAAATAATATCTCATTTCAAATTGCATTTCTTTGATAACCTCTGAACACTAAAATTTTTATTTTTTAAGGTCATACTCTTAAGACTATTTTTTAAGGTGTTTTAGGTCTACACTATCATTCAAGGGGAGGCACAGAGAGTTTCTAAATGCCCCTGCCCTACCCATGTTTAATCTCAATATTATCAACATATAGCTCCAAAATGGAGCATTTGTTTCACAGCTTATGAGCCTACATTGACACATCACTATCTTTCACAGTCACAATCCATGTTACAATTCACTTTGGGAGTTGCATATTTCATGAATTTGGTAAAATGTGCAATAACACATTTAATATGATGTCATAGAGCATTTCTTCTGTCCCCCAAATTATTTGACACTTCATATTCATCCCACCCTGTACCATTCCCCATCCCACACTGCCCCACTGATCTTTTTATTTTCTCCATAGTTTTCCACATTCCAGAATGTCATGTGACTGGAAATACATAGCATCCAGCATTTTTAGTGTGGCTATCTTCACTTAGTAGCATGTATTTAATTTACTTCTAAACCTTTTCATAGTTTTATAGCTCACTTACTGATAAATAATATTCCATTTTCTGATTCTACTGTTGTTTATCCATTTCAGTACTAAAGAACATTTTAGTTGCTTTCAAACTGGGAATTAAGAATAAAGTTGTGGTAAGCATAGGTTTTGTATGAACAGTTTTCAATTCATTTGTGTAAATACCAACAACTGTGGTTGCTAGATCATATGGCAAGAGTACATTTTAGCTTTATAAGAAATAATTAAACTGTTTTTCAAAGTAACTACCATATTACATTACCACCAGCAATGAATGATAATTCGTTTACTTCACATCCCCATCAAATTTGATGTTGTCAGTATTCTGCCTTTTGGGTACAATAATAGGGCATCTTAATGGTGCTATTTGTTGAAGAAACTTTGCTGATTAATATTACCTTTTCTCCTTTGTCAAAGAGCAATTGATGTTGTTATGCAACTTATGGGTTTAGATTTCCAGTATGTCCCATTTTATTTTTCTATTTTTTTCATTATCTTAATTTTGCAGTTTTATGTTGGGAGTCCCGTGTGGAATGAAGAAGAAATTGAGATGGATGAGATTGATAGCGATCTGGGAGGCTAGCCCACAGAACGGAGATCCTGGGAAGCATGTCTAGGTCCAACTTGAGATGCTCCTTATATACCCCGGCAAGAAAATGTTACAATGATGTAATGGGGAAGGAGCAAAGCATACATGACATGGAGCAGGGAGGATGTGGGGATGCGCGATAACAGGAGAATTTACCTTTGGCGACAACAGTCATTTACTAATAGGTCATATGTCTCTGGGGACATTCCAAAGAGGTTAGGAAGCTGGGTTACAGGTGCAAGACGTGCTGTGGCCCACCCTCTGGTGTGCCAGAGGGGGCTAGAGAGATAGGAGTTGTTCCTCTTATCTGAAGCTCCATCTCTGTTTCCACGTTCCACAGTTTTATAGTAAACTTTGAAGTCATTCTAACCTTCTCCTCCCCTTGGAACTTTGTGTTGGTTATTTGAGGTCTTCAGTCTTTCCATGTGAACTTCAGAATCCATTTATTGATGTCTATAACATAATTTTCTGGATTTTGATTAAAACTGCATTAAATACATGGATTTGGTTAAGCAGGGATAACATCTGAGTAACAGTGCTGTCTGTTAAATTGTGTTTTTACCTTTGTAATGGTCTGTAATTTTTTTCTTGCAAGCTGGACATAATGTCCTAGGGAAGAGGACTGCCATAAGGAAACTTTACTTGTGCTAACAGGTGTGGTGAGAAAGCAGCATTCTGTAACCTTGGTTTAGATGTCAGTCTCTTAGTGAGCTTGAACTTCTGGCTGTCAACTTCTCAGATGTTTTTCACTGCTATGTACGATAAGATGTCTACAGCCAGTTGGAGTTGTATATTCCTATACATAGGTCAGTTGGGTTCTGATAAAAGCCCTGGAGATTAGGTTCAATTTACTCTGAGAGAAGCTTTACAGAGCATTTCAAAATAGTTTTTTTTTTTCCCATTTTTCCTTTGTAAAACATGAAAGGATTTTTCTCTAGTATTTACTGTGGGAATTTACCTGGACACCTGAAGGTAATCAAATTTCTGTAGTCACATTATGATGAGACCATCATAATGGTCCACCTGGCATCTTTGATACTAAAGTTGTCCACACAGTGGCAGTTACCATTTACCATTTATCAGTGATGTATCAACTTATTGGGTTTTCTCACTCCAGCGTTGGTTTCTGACTATGAATTTCCTCATCATATTTACCTGTTGGTCTCTCCAGTAATGTGTGTGTGTGTGGGGGGGGGGTTTGGGTGTTGGGTGTAGATTTGCCTATGCCCTCCCTTCTTTTATGGAGTCAAAAATAGTTGCTGTTTTTTGTGACTGTCCTGCTTTTTACCTATTGTGAAGTGTGGAGACTTCCAAGCTCCTTATATTCTGGAAGTCTATTAACTCATATTTATTTTAATGTTATTGGCCATTTGCATTTCTGATTTTGCAAATTGCTTATTAATGAATAGGGTACCTGTCTGTTTCTTATATCTTTGTAACAGCTTTTGAAAATTATGAATAAAAATGCTCTTACATCTATATGAAGTATATAATTTCCAGTAATTTTTTAATTTTTGATCACTATTTTTGCTATTTGATCACTATTTTAGATCACTATTCTAGAAATAGTCTATATAGTATTCCTCAAATGAAGAATTAAATTAAGTTCAAATTTTGCGCTCAATATTTGTCTAATTCAATATTAGAAGCAAATTTTCTGATCAAAATATGTTTAATATTTTATACTTTAAACTCGACCAGTATTTTAGGTATTTTCTAACTGTGGAACTTATTCCCAAAATGACATTGCCCTTTGAATTTTATACACACTTTATATTCATGATCTACTTTTAGAAGCATAAGTTAAAAAAATGTAGTTATGATGGCCTAAGGTTATTAATGTGCTTTTCCTTTTAACCTTTGAAATTTTCTTTGTACTACATCCTCTTTGCCCATGCTGCCCTTCTGACTGAATAAGATTAGGATTTGTTATTGAAGGAATCAAAGAAAAAGATTCAGTTTCTGACATTTAAAAATATGATTTGGAAGTAAGTCAATAACCTTGAGAGTTAGGGATATTATCAGGAGGAAAGATTGTCAAGTTCCTTTATCTCTTTCTTTAGCATATCAAGAACTAGGAGGCATAGGCTGTACCACAGAGGTGGAAATCCGAAAAGCAAACAGAAGAGTCACTTTTTTCTCCTGACTGTAAGAAAATTAAAGGAGGAAGAGATGAGAAGCAGAGGTCAGGGAGATGACTCCAGATGGATGCTCTGATATTCTTCTCTAGAGCCTTTTTCTAGAAGATGATATATGTGCTAGGATGGAACCCAGGAGTTAGGGACAATGAAAAGCCTAGAATGAATGACTGAAGTAAACTTGGTGGGACTGCACTGTTCAGCAGAGGGAAGCAATGTAGTTTTATTTTTCCAGAGAAACCTTTGTTTACCATGTACAGAACCAGAAGCAAGTGAGAGCTTTCTCTGCCAGTCAAGGAGCATCCAGAGGAGACTTGTTAAGGTCAATGGTAGTCACACCCAGGTCTCTTTTTAGATAGATCATACTCATCTGGACATCCAGTAGGACTATTTTTAGTAATGAGGGATGAGCAAGGTTGATGAACCACTGATGTAAACTTTAGAGGCCAGGGACCCTTCAAGAAAAGACAGACATTAGATTTACCTCAGAACTAGCATAAAGCATGGAGTGTGCAGCTAGGAGAGAAATGGGCTGTCTCCAAAATACACACAACTTCCTGCCAACTGGATTCTTGTCCCATGATAGAGAATCAATCAGATGGAGAAGTTATCTGAGTTTACCTGAAGGTTAGTTTATTAATATGATCAGTCCATATTTTAAGCTGAAAAAGAAATTTATTTTTTTTCGCTAGGAACTTGTGATTTTTCATAAGCAACAGATCAGTCCAAAAAAAATGTAATTTTCTAGTATCTTAAGGGATGTTAACATTTTTACAGGAAGTTTACAGGAAGTTAACATGCAACCCAGCTGAGTTTTTCCCTAAAGCTCAAATTATGAGACCATTAAGCTGGGAAAAAAGTTCTAAGAAACAGGAAAGCATGAGTGTGTCTAAAGTTAAAGCAGAAATTCAGAAACTTCAGATTTCACTTTTACTTATTTATACCAGAAAAGTACATGTGATCAACCCACATTTTCCTTTCATCAACAAAACTTTCCTAATAAATCGTAGTCATCATAGAGAATAGGAGAATAGCTTTTACTACTCAGCTAATATTAATTCCTCTTAATCTTTATTGCTGTTGCTAAAATCAAAGTGAGGGGGAAATTTTCTTCGCCACCATTATTTCTTTATTACCTTTCACCCTTCTGCCTTCTCTAGAACCTTAGAAACCTCACATTTATTACATTAATACATTAGGCTGCTCCCATGTACTAGTTACAGTAAATCATGCAGCAACAAACACTGTATAGCATATATTTTATTTTGTCTCAATCTTTCATAGTCTTTGGATTCCCAAGAGTAGGATAGCTAGGTTAGTATTTCCATTTTTAGTATTTAAGGTAAATCTAGATCACTTTCTAAAATAGTTTCATAGTTTGAATTCCCACCCAAAGTATAATTGGGTTCCTCTTTCTCTGTTTCCTTTCCAGCACTTTTTGTTGGTTATTTTTGCCATTCTCATGGGTAGGGAATGATATCTCAATGAATGTGACTTTAATATGTACCTCTCTTATTAAGAGTAAGAATGAGTACTTTTCCATGTAGCTATTGTCTTGCTGGATATCGTCTGGTGAACTGAAGGGGCAGATATTTCTATAGTCCCATTTATGCAGAATATATTTTTCAAAATGACTTTTATCTACAACTTTGTCTTTCAATAAAAAATTTCAATTTATAGATAAATATAACTTACATATGTATTTGCACACATAGGACCTACAGTGCTTTTTTTTGCATATATATGGAAATCTTAACTGAACAACTTGAAGTTAGTGTGAGGTTGAAATCATTTTTTCCCCTTGTTCTTTTTTTAAGTTTCAAAATAAAATCAGTATTTAATTTTGTACCACTCTATTATATAAAAGCAATTGATTGAAATCAGGAGAAAAGTCTGAGTTAATAGCCAATGATCTTTGATTTACTTCTTACACCTTTATGAAGAAAATGTGGTACCCATGCACTTATTTTTATTTAATAATTATGGAACAAGAACTTGTCATTAAACATTTAATGGATAATGCAGCAATCTCATTATTTTATTTATATTTGATTAATTTATCTGTTCATGACTCTGATAATTTTAGTTGTTTCTTAACCATTCTTTCAGTTCATAGTAAACTATTTACGAAGTGAGATTCTCTCATCTCAGCCAACACAAGTCTCATACTGGACTGTAAAGAGCTGGGCACAGGGTACAAGAAAGGACAAACAAGAGAGATTGACACAGTCTGGAGACTGTAGGTTGTCAGAAGTAGGTTATCAGAAGTATGACTGGTAGCAACTTTAAGGTAAATTACTAGACCTTTTATAGGGTCTAGGCAAGGGGAAAAAATGTAGCCAAGAGAATGTTTTATGACCAATTAACGAGGGAAGACTAATAGCTAGGGTACAATAAAATTGGGTAAAACATTAGTTCCCAAGAGATAATGGCAGGCAGGGATTCACCCACAAATTTGCTGATAACTCCCAAGGAATGTTTCTTAAGGTAAACACTGGATGAATGAAGAAGCTGCTCTCTGCTCTCCAGACATCCACAATGCAGGCCTGTCTTCAGTGTTCTGAAGCCACATTAGATAGTGAAAAGAAGTATTCCTCATTTCACAGCATGAGTCCAGTTCAGTCTCAGCTGGAAGCCTCTGACATTGAACACAGAACATATAGACAGGAACAACATTGTGTGTTTTAACTACCTTCATTCCAAGTTATATTTTTCAAACTAGGGGTAAATGTTCAACATTTTTATTCAATATAATGGTTTATTGTAGGAAATCCAAGAACAGAATTGTTTTATTAACCTGAATAGCTTTTAAGACCTGAAGGAACAGTAGCTGAGTTTAACTCATGGGCAAAAGTACAACTTCCATAAGGAGATATATTGGTTGAAAGGAAGATTTACCAGCCCCTCTTGTATTAAAGACTCCCCAACAGTTAAAACCTAAGAGTTTCAAAAGTTAATAGGTAACATTTTATGCTGCCAAATTGCAATTTAAATGACTTCTCATTTTGATTTTATCTATTTTTTCTAATTTCCTCTTTTATTGTTAAAAGAATAGTATTAAAAAACCCATTAAATATAAAAATGAGCTAATAAACTATTACTATTTTCAAAGAAAGTAGAATTGATATGTATTTAAATTTTTTGTTCAGGATTTACCCAATTCAGATGTCAGAAACAAATTGTCTGGCCTTTGTTTGCTTATATAATCTATTGCATTGTTTATAACCAGGATTGAATTTTCTTCCCTAGCTGTTCTGAAGCATAAATTCAATAGATTGCTATTATCTCAAGGTTATTTCACTTACTCAGTAAAGTGATATTGTTTCTAAATTATTATTCTAAGAAGGTAAAGTAGGATTTGTTTTTAAGGTAAGAAAAGAGAAACTATATTAGATATTTAGGCATAAACAGTATTTAGTTGTGAAGTATTACTGAGTAATTGCTCTTAAGTATTAATTATAATTTTAGCACCACAAGTATACCGATCATACCTAAATTTTGTCCAAATACTCATTTACTTAACTAACTTACATTGTTAAAAAAAGATATTCACTACTGTATATCAAAGTATAGCTCCTTGTACTATAAAATGCCAAATCAATGAGTTCATTTTATTTTACAATTTTAGCTTGGTCAATATATTGTTTTAATTAAGAGATAAGTGGTACTCATCCACACACATAAAAACTGGTACTAACTACAAATCAAAGTAACTTTATTACTTAATAGCAGAAAGTCTAATTGACTTATTAGTTTATAGTTTTGTTATATTGGTCAAGTTTGTGTGTGTCTGTGTTTGTGAGACTGAGAATAGAACACTATTAGTGAGCAGATATTTTCTACTTATGAAACAGTCTTGATAAGGTCCTTCTGGGAAATGAGAGGTGAATTTTAGGAACATGGGGCTTGGGTTGGCACAAGGTGAGCAACAAAAGAGATGTGGAACAATGAGGAGTTTACAGAAAGATAGAAGAAAAAGAAGATCAAGAGTGTATGATGATGACTAGGAACTCTGACTAAACCATCTTACATAACATTGTTATTCTATAGAACCAATACATGTAGAAAAAACTTATTTGGTTGGACTTGAGGCAGAGTGGAATCTGGACAGCTTTAGTCAGAGCAAGGAAATCATGAAGCAGATGGTTTCATGATTTTCAGACTAAGCTAATGCAGTTGGTTCTGGGCAGGGTTACAGGGGAGAGCAGGGATGATGGAGATGAGAAGAGGGGTTTTGAGGGGGAACACCAGAGAAGACACAGAGCTAGGAGTCTTTCTTAAAATGTCTCTTTATATGTAGTCTTTTTGCTAGGTAAACAATATGATGAATTAATAGAACCCAAACCATGTAATTTAGTTTATTATAATATTTTATGTTTTCATCCTGTCAACCAGTAAATAAAAATGTGTGTGTATATATATGCACACACACAAGGCAATTACATATTACCATAAGTAGGTACTTGTATACATGCAAATTTCATTGTTTCAAGTAGGTGGTCTGGTATTAAATCTGAGAAGTAAAGCAGTTTTAGGGTTTAGAAGCTAGAAGAAGGGAAAATAGTGAGTTTCTGATTATGCCTATAAGGAGGGAAAGATGGGGGCACATGGCATCAAGAATGCCTGCCAAAAGCTTGATGTGGATAACTGTGGATTTTAGCTTTCTTCTTTGCAAATAAACATCGTGATGATAAAGAGGCAAGTATGTACCTATGCTTGGAGGGGATGAGGTGATGGGTTTGAATTTAGATAAGTTGTTTTAAAGTGCCAGCAAAATACTCAGTACTTTAGAAATGTTAGAAATTTGGTAGATTTTTGGAAAGTAGATAGAATAAGTCATCAGCACATTTCGATATAATTGAATACCTGGGAGAGGGAAAACCACTTAGGTGTTACAGAACATGAGTAGAGAACAGGGTACAGAAAACCAAGAAACACTAGCATGTAAGGATGATGCAGAGCAGTGGAGGCATAGTGTTGTATCATAGAAGTAAAGTGAGAGAGGGTTACAAGCAAAATGGAAGTTAAACAAGAATTAGAATTAGTCTTTGAATTTAGTAGTAAGGAACAAATTAATGCCTCATAGATATTTGCAAGTCTTAAGGGGAAACTCTAAGCCATAAGGATGATGAGAGTTGAGAAATAATAAGAATGGTATGTGACAAACAGTGTTTAAGATGTTAATAACTTATCACCACCTCGGGAGTAGCATTAATGCTCAAAACATGAGGAAGTGGAGATAAATGCAGAAAGAAGTGTTACAGAACTTCAAGGATTCAAAGAGTATATGACAGTTGAGTGTAGTCATATTTTTACATAGAGAGATTAGGAAATTTGCATGGTGGAAAGTGTTGTCTTAATATGCAGTAACTCAACATGTAGTTTGTGATCATTCATACCATGAAAGGTACTTCCAGCTTTCTTTGTCCAAAACTGTTCTGTATGGTCATTTCCCATTGAACACAGCTTAAAACTGATTTGTAATACCTATCTACTGTTACTGTACCCACAGGATGAATCGTACCCAGGTTTCTTTGGCTAATTTTGTATTTTCAGTTGACAATTATACTTTATAGCACTATATTCCCTTATTTTTTTGTAAGAAATATAATAAGGGGCAGTAAATACACTTACATGTGTTATTTTAGGAAAAGCAAAGTGACTGCACATAAAATTTAATCTGTTTTCCTGATGATGTGAAGTAGTAGACTTTCTCAAAGCTAACTTTTCATGCTATTTTAATATTTTTTTACAGTTTACATTTAATATTTTAAATACTTTCAAATATTTCATTTGTTGAGTTAACAGGTTACAACACTATGATTCAAGGTGTCAGATCACACCTTTTTGGATATATATTAACACATATTGCCCATCACCAAGGCACTCATATTTACACCATAGTAGCACATTTTATTAAAGGTTGCAGTTCATACATAGCTGCCTCCAAGCCTCTGCAAATCTCTGGAAAACAGTTACTACTCCAGTCCACTTAGCCAGCAGGGAGTGAATTTTTTACTCCAGGTAAACTCAAAGACTAGTGATTTTTGGAGGTAATTGAAGAAGAAAAAAAAACAATAGAAAGATGAAGATTTTTACTGAGACTTTGAAAAACATTGAGACTGTGTGGTAGGATGGCAAAGACACTGGGTTCAGAGTCTAGATTCTTAAGAGTCAAATCAGGCTTTTGTCTGTGTGCCCTTTGGAAGTCATTTAATGTATAAAAATGAAAGGTCTAGACTAAATGATGACAGTACTACAGTTTACAAAAGTATTTTCTATGCATTGTTCATTATATCTACGTAATTTTTAGTGTATGTTTTGGTATATTTATTGGAGTCTATTTTCTCCTGCATGAGAAATAGCAGAGAAGGGGAAAAAAGCTCACCATTAGGACAAAAATCTGATGACAAGCAATTATACAACTAGAGCAATTAGTTACACTAAAAATTAAAAGCTTCTATTTTGAATATCTTAGACCATTAGAATGAAACACAATCTGTCATCTATCTTATCTATCCTATCATTTTGATATAGCAGCATACTTAGCATTTATTATACATTTGGGAACCATATTTCACTGGGAAAATTATCTCTATCCTTGGCCAGACAAAACCAGATTGTAGGTACTCTATCCCTCCCCCCTCCTAAACCTGGCCAACTCAGATTGTCTTTCTGTGCTATCTCCTTCTATTTTGATCTTTCATTTCCCTTTTCATAAATAAACTTGCCTCTATCTCAAAGAAAAAAAAAAGATTGAGATATTTTCTTGTGTACTAAGGTAGGCAAGGGAATATGAATATCATTCATCAGTCATTTCTCACCAGAAGATTACTGGTTTAAGGTTGTCCCTAGAAAAAAAAAGCTATTGAAGAATTATCAGTGACCAGTGACTGAAAATGGAAAAGATATACTTTAGGGTTCACATTTGACAAATTTGGGAAGCAGGGACCCAAAGGGATAGAACCAAATTCTGGTGGAAACAAAAAACATTTGTGACCATGATTACTCACAGCAAAGCATAAGATCCAGTTTCTTATCCTGAATTTCTCTGCTCCTTTACTTCTCCATCCTAATAGTAAATATTAAAAGAAAATTCATATTTCTAAACTCAGACTTTCTGGATCTGATCAAATGCCTCGTGAACTAATCTCAAAATTTGAACCTGACATAACATGCAAAGATCATGGTCATAGTTCTGGTAACAGTTAATCCAGATGGAAGTATGATAAGTGCTAGCATGACCTAGAAGGAAAATGATCTTCTCAAGGAAGATCTGGAGGGGCTGTGATCCTTGTTGGCTTTCCACGGGGTTTTTCCCTAAAACTTTGCTTACATTTTTAATAGCTTTAAAATTCTCTTTTGAAAATTAAATGAAACTACAGTTTTGTCATAAATATATTCCCATGAGAGAATAAATAATGAGAACAAATGTTATGCAAAGGAACTGAAACAAGATATAAAAAGGTTCAGGGATGTGGAAATAAATGCTTTGAAAAATGATTAATATTCTATCAGGAATCTAAAAGATGTGATGTGATGATGAAATAGGGTAAAGCTCTCTTGTCAAGAGACAGATACTACATTAAGATGCACAGAGCTAATTAGACAATACTAGTCAAGGTCAACTATAAGTTGTAATTAAATTTTTTTGTAATTAAACTTAGTTTTAAAAGATCACTGACACTAGTGGGGATATAGGGCTGGAGTGGGGAGAAGCTAGAAAGGATGAGTTAAAAATATCTAGACTAATCCAGCCAAAAAAATGTAGGGAGACAGCAATTAAGGCAGTGATGTCAAAGGAAATAAGAGGATGAAACGGATATTTGAAAGGTAAAATTAGTTGGACTTGATAAAAGAATGACTGCAAAGTGTTATTAAATTGCTTAGGAAGACTGAACACAGAAAATGGTTAATGATAACTATCAATTGTACTGGAAAATATAAGAACTAAATTATTTGTTGTTGAGACAGGCTGAATCAGCCTTCAGGGCATGTAGAAACATGCTTCTAGTAAGTATGGGGGCCAGGAGAGTTTGGGAGTTAATAAGTGCAAAGTTTGTTATAAATCATTGCTGCATATTCCTTACTACAAACAAATGCATAATGTGTCCTTCCTCTCTGTCATCCCTTACCTATCCAAAATTAATTGAAATCCTCTGTGATACATTTTCTAAAATATATAATTGAGTCAAAAAAGGATTCTGGATAGAAACTGTCAAGCTAGCATACCAAATCTATAAGGACATATTGCATATTAGAAAAAGAAAACACAAACTATTTGTAGACTTTAAGAAGTCAAGTAACATTAACTTAGGTAGATACTTTAAATTTCTTAAAAATTCTTTTTTTTCCATAACCTTTTAAAAAATTTCTTGCCAAATACATCCCAGTTCAATGACCATAGACATGTTTTATTCATATTAATCAAAAAAATCTCAAAATTCTGATATGTTAATTAAAAAAAGAAGAACTTGCTTTACCTTAATTTAGAAAACAAACATGTTTTCCATTATTGGATGTGTCAATACAGCGACATCATTTAAAGTCCTTTTAGTTGCTAAAATTGTAGCTTATTTGTAGTGAACTTTATGTGCTCATCATCACAAAAACATGTTCAAGACACCATCTGAATAACCCTTTTAAATTTTTTTTGTTTAATTTGATTACATATATATGTATATATATATACATATATATATATGTATATATATATACACACACCACCTTGTCCCCTGAGAACCATCATCTTACTCTCTAATGCCCATTTACCCCCACCACCTCTTGCTCTATGCTTCAGTTCTGTTCAATTTTAAATTTTACTTGTCCTCTTTTTTGTGTATTTGTTTCCCCTATTTCTTCCATATAGGTGAGATCATCCTGTGTTTCTCTTTAGCCTTCTGGCTTACTTAAACTAATATGAATCCTTCTACGTCTGTCTATCCATGTTATCACACATGCCTCAAATTTGTCTTTTTTAAGTGCTGCATAATATTTCATTGTGTACATATACCGCAGATTACTGATCCATTCATCTGTTTTAAGGCATTTGGGTTGTTTCCATGTCCTGATTTGGAAAGTCTTTTGTGTCATGATAGTAGTGATCTCTAATGAACAGATTTCTAGTCATCTTTATAAAATCACAAACATATTTTCCACAAATTGGCAAATTATTAAAGTATAATTAATAGGGTTCATACATTATTTGTTAAATAAAAATTAAATCTAAAGATATATAAAGGTCAGTTAATAAAATGTTAATAGAAATAATAAAATCCTCTTTACTCCTCATTCTTGAATTACCAAAATATCCTTTATTGAAACAGAGATTTGGGCTCTTCCTAAATAATCACTGTTTCCCTTGATGGTGCTTTTTTCCTCACCTGCTCCTCTCAATATTCTTCAGCAAAATCAACAAAACATTTTCTAAACTCATCCGTATTTTCATAATCTCCAAATTCATGCTAGTCTTTAAGTAACATTAAGTAACAGTCATCTCTTACCTGGGGACTTGGCTCATCTTTTTCTTCCAGTTTTGCCCCACCCCTTATATAAATCCCCCCTTTACAATAATACGTTAAAATGGAACATGCCTGTTCTCTATTTAAGACCATCCAAGAGCCCTTTTACACATAAAAACGTTATACTTTATATAAAATATTTATACTTTTCCAAACCTTTTGCAATCCTGGGCCTATATCTTCTGCCAAAATACACCCTCTCCCCTCTGACCTTTGTGCCTACTCATTCTGGAATTCTGACTTCCTCAAACATAACCAAAGATCTTCCCACCCCCAGGCCCAGGCACCAGCTATTCTTTCTACCTTGAACTTGGTTCCTTTTGTCGTTGCTTAGCTGATTGAAACAGAGACAACTTAACACTTAACCTAAACCAGTCTCATTCCTCTTCATCCTGCCAGCAGATTTTAATTATTTTCATTGTATTTGTATGTTACTACTTACAGCAAAGTTCTCTCTGCTTGTTATTTGTTTTTTGCCCATGTGCTTCTCTTTATTAAAGCCAGGACTCTTCTGTCCATGAGAAAGATGAGCAGTTATTGACAACAAATGATTGAGGATTGAAGCCTTATGTATACCTGTGCAGTCTCTGAAAAGTTCTTAAAACCTAGCCATGCATCAGTTTCCCTACATATAAAGAGGTAACATTAGGATCATCCCCATAAAGCTCTTATGAGTATTAAATGAGTCCAGTAAGGACTGGTGCATTTTAAGTACCATTTTAAGTATGTGGAATAGTACATGGTATAAGTAGAAATACAATTAATATTGAAAAAATGAAATGAACAGATCATACCCTACTTATACTGAGGTAACATTTTTATAAAAGATATATGAATTTGTAGGTATGGAAATTTATATTTTGTGATCTAGTTCTTTATAACTCCAGATATTAGTATATTTTGGAGTTCAGCAGTCTGCTCTGGAACTCCACAGAAATGTAAGGCAAAAGAGAAATGAAAAACAGCAAAAATGCACCAGTTGTTTACTGACTTAGATACTGTCTCTGTGTCACTCCACAGCTGCAATACAAGGCAGTTTCAACTATAATTGGGAGGAATATAAATTATGGCTAATTGAAAGTGCCAGGGAGACCTGGAAGATGACAGAATGCAATTACATAAATTGGGTGTGGGCCAGCCTAGCCTGGATGTCTGCTTTTAGAAATAAGGTGGTTTTTTTATGTGACTAGAACAACTTGGTGAAATAACACTGCCAGAAGCAAAAAGTGCCTCCATTTCCCAAGTGTTTGCATTTGGGAGCAACATGAAATGTTCCTGGGAAAGAGGTTTGAGGAAACATCTTTCTCATAAATGACCAGTATATTACATAGGTCTAATTTTGTATTCTGTAAAGCCTATGAGTAACCCTGATTTCCTGGTCAGGATAGTCTGTGTCCATTCAGGGTTATTTCTCTCAGAAACTACAGATTATTAATTTGGCTTTAGGTTGAAAACTCTGCTCTCTCTTCAGGCTTGGGGATAGAATAAAGTGCAATCTGATCCTCCCCTTAGGCAAGAAGATGGAATTTAATATAATGTTTTCCTTTTTATGTATCCTAGGCTTTAATTCCATGGCATATAAGAATACCTGCAAGATTTTTTTATGCTTATTATTTAGGTTTACTTTCACTCTGAGTTGTGTATCTATATGAGAGTTCATGAATTCTTTCAAAGAGGGAAGAAAAGTTAATTTCTTCCCTCTGCTTGCCTGGTAGTAGCTTTCATTGTACCAGTTTAAGACACAGCCAGTGTGTGTTTCCATTCACTGCATTGGTGGTGTCTTGACTGGATCAAGACTGAGCCTCCATAACTGCTGGTACTATGGGCCTTAGCACTTGGCACAAATTACTTATTCTCTGGGTCCCATGTAGATCCCATTCCAAGGATTAGATGTGTTGACAGTTGTGAAACGCACAGCATGTTGCAGGTGGATGACGAACTGAGCTCAAACATTGCCTGATCATGGTTATGAACTTCTGAACCCTGGCCTGGACCTGGGAAGGAAATTGGTTTGGCTTGCACAGTATATAGAAGAACAAAATGAAATTAGAATGTGCTCAGAAAGAGCATCTACTCTCCATTTTACATGACCGCTACCGTACCTTGTTTCTTTATATTCGGCACCCTGCAATTTTGTGTCATCTGTCATACCTCCAAAAATTTGTTTAAAGACAGAGATAAAATTGTTAAAGAGGACGAACACAAGGACTTCCATCCATTAGGCTGACACAGAAGATTTGATTCAACATTTCTTCAATGGAATTGTTATAACAACTCTGACCTCACATCAAAATAGAACCAATGGTTACATTTTTATATAAACAGATTTTTTTAAGTCAATTCTTTTCTTAAATCAAAGTAGTCTTTGTGGAATAAATATTTTCTAATGCTACATAAATATGTATACAAAGTCAGAAAGGTTATATGCCAAATGTTAGCAGTGTTTGCTTGCTGTGAATAGCGGTAAATTTTTCATTTACAGAATGGTATTCTGCTATTTTCCAAACTTAAAAATATCTTGACATATATCTTGACATACTTACGAATATTAGTGACTAGCTCAGGTATTTTTCGTAATTTAACAAATCATTAATGGAGATTTTAATTTTTTTCCAATTTGTCATTTCCAAAATAACATTATAAAGTTTCTTGTACATAAAACTTAATTCCCACCTCATAGCATATCTTTAGGAAAAATCCTACAGTATTGCTAGGTTACATGCTGTGCAAGTTTTCATCATTTTGTACATATATTAATAATTTTCCCCAAGAAAGATTGTACAATTTGAGCTCTACCAGAAAGTGTGAGGACATCCATCAAAAAGTTTTTCTCCCATGCGAGATACTACATCTTTTGTTAGTCTTATATAAATGTAAACATGGTATTTTAGTGTTTCTTTATTTGCATATCTTTGAAAACTAGCAAGCTGCATTTATTTATAACTTTTCACTGATTATTTAAAAATTGTTTTTGTGAATTTCTCATTTTTATCCTAATCTAAATTTTTTTAAGTTGGGTATTATATTTTCCAATTAATCTTCATAATAATTCATTAAGATTAAAAACACTCAGATACTAAGAAAACACCCTTTTGTGTAGAAATATACTTTGCAAAGTGTTTCTTCACAGGTTATTAACTGTAGACTTGGCAATTCTTTTTCATGTTTTATTTTAATTAAGCATTTTTAATTGTAGCAACCTTAATATATATAGCATATATTAGTTACAAATGCATTACCTAATGATTTAATACTTTGATATATTATGAAATGCCACCATATTAAGTGTAGTTAACTTTCATTGGCATACATCTCTTTTCTTGTGATAATAATTTTAAAGATCTATTTTCTTAGCAACTTTCAAATATGCATTACTAAGTTAACTAAAGTCCCCATCTTAAATATGATCTTCTTGTAACTTATTTGTATTACAGCTGCAAATGTGAAACTTTGACTCCCTTTACCCATCTGCTTGTTTCCCCATCTCCTGTCTCTGGTGACCACTACTCTGCTCTCAATCTGTGAACTTGATTTTCTTTCTTTTTTTTAGACTCCCTATATAGGTGGGATATCTATATCTATATCTATATCTATATCTATATCTATATCTATATCTATATCTATATCTATATCTATATCTATATCTATATATCTATATCTATATCTATCTATATCTATCTACCTATATAGGTGGGATTGTGAGTCGACTTTCCCTGTCTGATTTATTTCACTAAGCATAATGTCCTCAAAGCACTACATGTTGCAAGGGTAGGATTTCATTCTTTCTCTGACTAAAAAATAGTCCAATGTCTGTGTGTGTATATACACACCCAGCATCAAAGCACTGAAGTTCTTTCCTAAAGATCAAAAAAGTCAATAGAAACAGATGCAATATTTTGGAATATTTGCTTCCTAGCCTCTATTGCTCCCCCAGTCCTCACCATCTTATCTTTTGGTTCCAAAGATTCAGGGTTCTGGGTTTCCCTCTTGCTTCTTCACCTAGAGTGTCCTGTCCTGTTTGGGTGTGAGCAGCTGTCAAGTTGTGCTGTGCAAATTGCACAAGTCCTCACTGATTGTTGTTGATTACTTTCTCTGTGAATATGAAGTATCTCCTTGGTTGTAAGAAGACATTTGGGAGGAGTAGGTAAAGAAGAGACAGTGGCAGTGTGAGATGGAAACCAGAGTGGGGAAGTGGTCTCTGGGTTGTGGTGGAGGGTTATTGGGATTTGGTGGTCAGTGTGGTCTGATAGTATATACTTGTGGAGGAACAAATTTATACCCCTACCGCATTTCCAGGACTGTAAGCCAATATTACCTCAATACCTAATTTTCTAAAATGAAAGATTAGTGTTATTCACAGGGAAAGAAAATGGTATCTCTTCTCACAAAGTAGTTACTCATGGGTAGGTCTTTGGAGGAGACTAGCATTTCTACCACACTCCTCATTGTAGGAAGCCCAGAAAAAATGCAGTCTTGGTTCAAATATTTGCACAGTGCGGTTCAACTCTGTTGGAATCTGTCAGCATTCCTTGCAGCCAAATAGCAAACTATTGAAATCCAAAGGAATTCCTTTGCCAGGGCTGTGGAGTAAGATTGTCTACGTTCATGCAAATTTGACTCTTCCGCTTCCTAAGTGGCATTTGTAATATAGATACTTCAAGTTTCGTACCTTCCTGTCCTGGTTTCCTCATATATAAAATGACATGTTTTCTGTATTTTGTGACTTCTTAGGATTTATTGTTGCCTATTTGCTTCCTTGAATATTCTGTATTTTTTTAAAAATACCTTTTGCTGGGACCCTAAAATATTTAAAATCTTAAAGAGAGGGAACTCTTTAAATATTCTCTTGAGTAAATGTACTCATTTCTTTTATGTTTTTCTTGTTCTCATTTGTCAATGTTCACTGTTATCAGTTCAGGTAATTTCACTTATTAATATTATTCACTAATCTCATTTAGAATAGAGAAGAGGAGTCTACATGAGATTTTTATTCCAAACTTTTGCAGAGTTAATGTACTGGTTCCACACTATGAACAAAATAAACCTTGAAGGAAAATCGTAAGTACTGGAAGCTATATCTTTCCCAGATAAAAGGGAGCTCTATTATATCCATCAAAGTTGAAATAGGGTCTAGTTTAGTGGACCAGAAAAATATTACCTGTTTTGACATAAATACAATGGAGCAATTCCAAAGAGATCCAATTCTGTACAGCATTGCATGAAGGATTAGAAAGTTTCTGAAAATGTGGGTGGCTTTTTGTTGTTTGAGATGCTCTTTTAAGATTAGCTGAGCATATTATGTGAAGAAGAACATTTTAGCCTTTGCTCTTTCAATTTTCTAAAAAATGAAAATTTAATAATTATCCATCATTTCACACAATCTCACCCATTCCATGTATCTCACTTTTTTTTTAAAGCTGAGTCATTCTCCTAAGAAGAAACTTTCTTAGTGCAACCGCAGGCCACACTGGTATTCTTACTTAAAAGTCGGAATCATAAGCTGTGTAAACTTTTTATAGAAAAGAAGCTGAATTTTTTTCTAATTTGATTAGACATATATTTTTTCTTCTAAAATGTCATTTTTTCACTGTAATGATAGTATGATATAAAAAAAATAAGCTAAAAAATTGAATACATCAATTTTAACTCTTCAAACACTGACATACCAGTCATCTAGTCACTGAGATTTATCTAGCAGCTACTTTGTAACTGATACAGAAGTGAACAAGTGAAATATAATTCCTTCTCTAGCCTAAAATTCTTTGAACAGTTAGGATTCTTACACTAGGTACAAGCCAATACTTGAGTCTCCAACTATTTCTATGAGCTTAAGTCATACAAGATGCCCTGAATTTACTCATGTTCAACAATCTTTCTGTTTGTTTCTAAACAAGCTTTTTTCCTTCCTAGAGCCATTTACACTAGCTGTTCCTCAATCTGTGCTTTCTGTACAGATCTTACGGTTTGTTCTCATTTTTCAGATCACACACCAAGATGATATCAGAGAAAACTGTGATCTAAGATACCTACCACCACTCCTCTGTACCACTTTAATCATTCCATACCATTGCCAAAATAATCATGAAAATTTAGTTTTTATATATTTGATTTTCCAAAATGTTCATGACCTTTCTGATTTGATGCTTTGACAGCCATAGCTACTTTTATGCCCTGTGTCTAGAACACTTCCATGAATTGCTGGGACACTGTGGTTTTAGATACATCAACACTGAGAGCTTTTGGTGTTTTAATGCTATTTGTATGGACTTCCCCTAGTACTATTACATGGAGTAGGATTTCTAGTTTGACTTTTACAATTGTAACTCTTGGGGAAATGCATAGTACACAGTGGTTTCTCAAAGAATATTTTCTGCTTAATTTTAAACTTTATACATTATTTGCCATTTAATCATTACACACTACTTAAACTGTTCCTCACAGAAGGGAGAAATTACAAGTTGACTTTCCTTTCTCCCTTCAGAGAAAAAGTATTCAAATGGTTGTTTCATTAGAGGTCTGTAGATAGGAAACACATAGAAAAACTATAATAGTTATGGTGACTGTATTTGAAATTTCTTTTCTAGATTTATAATTCCCTTTAATTATGGAGAAGACTTCTGACACTTCACAGGAATGAGCTTCTTTATACAGATGGATAAGGGGATAGAAAGTTTATCAACCAATTTAAAATTGATATTTAGATGCCTCACTTATCTCTATACCCTTTTTAATGTATATGCTTTCACTTAGCAAAGAGTAGATTGAAATTCTTCCAACAGTGACAACATTGTTGGAATTTTTTCCACCATTGATTATAACTCTTCATATCATGGAAGCTAATTATTAATTTCTCAAGGGGAAGATGACACTTGTTACTCATTATAACATCATAGATAACTAATTTAGACTTATGCAGTAGCTGTTGGATAAGGGAAATGGAATACATAATGACTTCTCAGCTATATGCTGAGAAAATAACAAGTTTGTTTTTTGACCATGATTATTTTCATCAGAATTCTGTTTCATATTGGAATTGATGTCATCAAATACTTAGAAGAAAAGAGAATAAAACAGATCAGTGAATATAATTAATCTCTGTGTCACTATTTTAACTCCCTTATAGATTGCTAGAGTTAGGCAGAATAAAAATACCATTGCTTCTCTCTTTACCTTAACATCATACTAAGAAAATTATTGTCTTCATAATCAAATGTTACCCTTCTATGTGTGACTGAAAATAAGGATCAATAACATGGATATAAGAATTTATGTTAAATATAATACTAAAAGATTCCAGGTTTTAAGTAAAAGCCATACATTCTACAATTACATTATTGCTATGGTCATAGTTTTTAAAAATATGAAGATAAGTATTATGATGCTAAAGAATGCCTGAAGCTTGGAAGAAAGACATATATAATAAAGTTTTAGTTAAATAATAATAAAAAAGATAAGTATTATGAAAAAACAAGTTCCTTTGCTCATAATGTCATTTGACACAACCTATTATTTAAAATTATGTGCTCAAGAAGAGTCATTTCTATACTCCAGCAAAAATATGAGTTGACATTCTTTTGCTTTCTCTTATCTTTGCTGAGGAAGTAGAGAAAATTTGGTACATTTTCATGTACCACATTCTGTGCTGTTCTTTGCAGAAATCTAAAATAAAATGAGAAGTGCTTTCTTTGCTAATTTTTTTTCAATGGTAAGCTTGATAGTATGTGAAAAGATGTACTCCAGTGCCTGGCAGAAAAATTGTCCAAATATTCATAGTTAGTTCCACCTCATATAGATTTAGAAAATAATATTATGTTAAAAATATTCTGTTTATATTTTTGTATGTGAATGTTTTTTACATACTGAGGGACTTATGTCTGTATTCTACCAGTGAAAGAAATGATGGCAAATGCCTTACCAATGGTTATAGGTAATCACTGAACTTGGACAAGGCTGCTTTGAAAAAGACTGGAAACAGAAGAAAGTGAGACTTAGAACTAGTCAAGGGCAGTATAAAGGGAGATCAGGATAAATGGAGAGGACAGATATGGCCCTAGAATGCTGAAATGAACTAAGAGTGAAAAATAATGATTAAGACTTTATCTTAGTACTACAAAATATTTTGGCACATTTTTTTATTAGCTTTCCATTTCCCCACACATTTAATTTTCATGTCACTTCATGCTGTTTTCCAGATAATTTTACTTTTTCATCTTTTTAAGCTAGTACAATAATTAGATCCAGGAAGAGACTCTGGTCTCCTCACTTCAAATGAACAAAGAGTTCTTAATATTAAAAATAAGAGACTTCTTTAGGATTAAAAATAATGACCACTGGCATGGCATATATTGACAATGGTAATTTTAACTTAGTCACAGTGGGAAAAGTATTAATTAAGGGACACATGAGGGTATCCTAAAATGAATTAATAGCTCGGTTCTCCTCACACTTAAATGAAACAAGTTGTCATGAAGACAGGAGGTAGCCTGGCTTTCCTATCATGGTGAAAGAATTTCTCTTCCACATTGTAGTATAAGTCCTACAATGGTTTAGGGTCAGGAGAAGATTCATGTTGGAAGAAAATGATTGAGCACATTGTAATCATGATGTTTTTCCTGTCCAGAGTCTCTGTCTTGAAGACAGTTCCTCTACTAATATCCATGAATTCAGTAAACTCAAGTCTGTTGATGAATCAAATGATGGTTTATGTTCAGGTCTATCTCACGGGTGAAGTAGGATCTTTCAGAAGCATGAGAGATGAAATGACTGTACCAAATATTTTTCACCTTTCTAGAATCCCAGGTTTTAATGTAATTTTTTTTTTGAGACTAGTTTTTGCTATTTTGCCCGGGGAACCAGAGGCTTATGATGCCGATGGTACCATGGACTCAAGCGATGCCCAGCCTTAGTTTCCCATGTAGCTGGGATTACAGGCGTGCACCACCACACCCAGCTACTTTTTGAGACTAGGTCTCACTATGTTGCCCTGGGTGGGTCTCAAACCTGCAGACTCAAGTGATCCCTAGTCTCGGCCTTGCTTCCTAGGCTGTGATTAAAGACATGTGCCACTGTGCCTGGCCCTGATTATTTATAAAAATACCAAGATCATAAAATGAATGAGTAGTTTTCCATCCAGGACTGTGACTCAAATTTTTGTCCTTTTTTTAATTTCATGTCTTTCCATTAGTTTCTAATGCTGGTTCTGTTTTTGAGGACATGAGTAACTCTGCAATAAAATTGCTCATACTGGAATTATCCATGTGCTTTTTATTTATGACAGTACCACATAATATAGGGTGTTCATAGTCTTCATAGTACAAGATTAATACTTCTTTCAAAACAAGACACTCTCAAGAGAGTTCAAGTGAAAATTTAATTTCTCTTTTCTGGAGGCCAGGAAATAAAAATATATGCAGTTGCATTCAAAAAAGGGAGGAAGATGAATAAGGTTTATTTTAAGGGACTAAATTACCTTATAAACTCAAGGTCAGTAATAACAGGGACAATCATTATGTTCTTGTGTGATAAGAGCAGAGATTAAGTTTATTATGTCATCTCTCTTCAAAGACTTCCAGATTAAAATAATTATCTTTTCAGCTAGCATGCCAACATTTTGTTTTCTATTTTTGCTACTGACATTTTAACATTCATTTTTTTTCTATTACTCCTTTAGGAACTGTAGCCTCAAAGGAATGATTTAAACATTAATTTAGTAAATGCAGTAAGGTGATGCAGTGTACAGTATTGAGAAAATATATGAATAGCTTGTTAAGACATGATGTCATATGAGTTTTCATATCAGTTAGTAGAATTCTAATCCAGATTTCCGGATTTAGGAAATTGAATCTAAGTAACAGAAACAAAAAATACAAAGAGAGGGATCTGAAAAGTATTTTCATTGAGAAAACAAGGTAAATCAATTTGAATGACTGGATCTTTCTAGATGAGTGGTAGGAGATTATATTATCAAGAAGGTTAAGGCCAGGTAGTGACAAATTTTCCCCAGGATGGTGAATGCAGATTTATCCTATTGGCATTGAGGAACAATAGCAGTGATTTTAAAAAGAACAACAATGTAGGTGTTAATGTGGAGTTAAATTTGACAGCTAAAGACAATGGTTGGTGTTCATAAGAGATCAGGGAAGATATGCGCATTAGCCATAGACCTATCTATCCATTTACTCATGTCACTGTTACTGAATATACTTTGTGTACTACATTATGGCAGTAGAAGAAATGGGCAAGCCGAAGGAGGGTTGGGGTCTTGGCTGCCCTAAATTTACATTCTAAGAAGACATAAGGACATTAAGAAAACAACTGCACTGCGATGACTTTCACAAAATGGGAATTGATATAACACTTTGAAAATCATGAGCAAAAGATATTAGGATCCCCATATTCTCAACTGGTTGTCATGACTGGGTCTTCCTGCTGAACAGCGAAAGAGATAGACAAATCACTCTTGATGCTTGCTGGAATTTGCCCACAACCCTCTTGAGAGAACTATCTCATAGTGACAGATTTAAAGCAATCTGCCCATTATGCTTCCCCTTTCTCCGAATGACCCCCTTCCTGTATGGTGTAGATATGAGGTATATTTTACTAACATAGTATTAGGGCTATGGTCCTCCTCTTCCAAGAGAAAAAAAAGAGGAGAAAATACTACTACAATAAATACATACATTTAAAGGGAAAAGGACAAATTTCATAAAAGAAATCTGAATTACTTTAATAATTTCTACAAAGTTCTTACCCTTAGTTCCATGACCTAATGGTGTTCCTCACTGTGATCCCATCAGTAATTTCCCTCTGGATGTAGAATACAGAGGCTTGAATACTGTTAGAGGGGCTAAAGTGTTCCATTACTAGCCATGACCTGAACTCCAGCAATGGCAGCATGGAGAAAGACGCAAATGGATGGAGAGATGTTCAGGAAAGATGAGAGTCTCCAGGGTCAAAATGAAAGAAAATGGCGGCACCATTAACAGGATATGGATACAAAAGACATGGCTACAAAAGGGATGGGGCAATATGACCATATAGAGAGGACTCAATTCTGGGCATGCGAAGTTAGATGTGCTGCCATAGTGCTGAGGTGGAATTGTGTGGCTAAGAGAAAGAAGAGGCTTAGATGTCATATGAGCTGCTGGAACTGAATTTGTAGATGTTTACAATCATCTGCTTGGAACTGATACTAGACATCTTACAATATAATTAAGGAAAGATTGACATCATGGTAAAGAAGAGAGTTTTAGGATAAGCCTGTAGAAATACTGACATGATGAGTGAAATGGGAAGTCAGTCAACAGCCAACAGACGTGGTCAAAGAAAAGTGAGATTTTCAGCACCGGATGGTTTCTCGGCTTGCTAGGGCTGGTGGGACAAAACACCACACCCAGGGGGCTGAACAGCAGACACCTGTTCTCTCACTGTGCGGAAACTGAAGTCCACATCAAGGTGTCAGCAGGATTGAACTCTTCTGAGGTATGTGCCTTTTTGGTTGTAGGTGGCTGCCTTCTCAATGTGTCATTAGGCTGTCTTTGAAGGAGTGCCTCAAGGCATCTGTGTGTGTCCTATGTCCTCCTCTGAGAAGCACACCAACTGATAGGGCCCACACTAATGACCTTCATACAAATTCAGTCATCTTGGCTGGGCATGGTGGCGCATGCCTGTAAGCAGCAGCCTGGGAAGCTGTGGTCAAGGCCAGAGATTGCGGTTTGAGTCCTGCTGGGGGCATGTAGCGAGACCTAGTTCTAATAAAATATAACTGGGTGTGGTGGCTTGAACCTGTAATCCCAGATACCTGGGAAGCTGAGGCTGGGGATTGCTTGAGTCCATGGTACCCCGGGCAAAGTGAGCCTGTGGTTCCATGGGCAAAAATAGCGAGACCTAGTCTCAAAAACAAACAAACAAAATTTGCTCATCTTGATAAAGGCCCATTCTCCAAATACAGTCATATTCTGAGGCAAGAGGGGTTGGAGTTCAACTTACGAATTTTGAAGAGACATAATTACACCTAGAATAATGGTGTAATGGAAAAAAGTATAATGTAAAAATACCAACAATTAGAGTGTTGAAGAAAGGACTTTAAAAACAATCTTTGCAATTCATAAACAGAAGAGTTTTAATGTGACAGGGATGGAAGATATGGGAAAGGTTTAGAACTGAATGAATGGGAGATCAAATCATGTATGTAGTATTTGAGGAAACAAGAAGATTGAAAGGGCTTTGCTTTTCAAGTGTAAAGATCTGAACATTTTTAGTTGAATGGGAGAAGTTAAGAATGCAAGAAAAAAATAGAGATGGCTGGTGAAGAATGTTGTGACGGACACTGGAAATGGATTTAGGAAGAAAAGGGGGTTAGCGGGACTTAGTGTGCAAGATATTTTTTTCCCCAGGTAATAGGATAGAGGAATTGAGAATGTTTTTGCCAGTTGCTCTCTATCTTCATAGCACAGCAGGTTGCTAGGTTATCCTTAAAAATAGTGCCCTGTGGCTAATTTATTTCATTTTGTAACTTGTGTGAAATATTTAAGAGCCAAACACACAGAGCACAGGCGAGAATAGGATGGTGTTTGCCAGTGAGCAAGGAGGAAGTTGCTACTTAATGGTATCAAATTTCAGTTATGGGTGAAGTATAAGTACTAGGAAGAAGCTCTTCAACACTGTACCTGTAGGTGACTGTAATCGATGCTTAAAAATTTAAGCATCTCAGGTTAAGTGTCTTTACCATCACACCACAACAAAAAAGTAGTGTGCCTGCTGCTTAGGCCAAAGAAGTCATGGAGAACAGGGGTGATAGGCTAGAAAGAGTTAGTAAAATGATGCTGTTGAATAAGTTTCACAGGAAAGGATGAACAGGAGTTTGAGAAGTGGAAAATTGTTTAGGTGAGCAGTTGATGGAATGCTGGAGAAATAGCAGGGCTAGATGCTCTCTTGCTTCAAAAGAAATGATGCTAACACTAAGGTTTTCAAGGATTTGATAAATAAAAGTAGTTTAATTTCATTGAAAAATGACCAGAGAAGAACTAACATCAGGCAACTGACTTCAGCAGAAGGAATCATCTCTCTTTTTTCCCATCTCTCCTGTTCACATAATAAAATATAGTAGGAGCTAAGGGGTTATTTTAATTTTGTAACAATGCCACATCTTTGAATTATCTGAGTGGTTTCATTATAAACTTTTGATGTGAATTTTAATCGGCTGTATATACATAGCTTTAGGAAAGTCAATTTGTTTCTAAGGAGTGCTTTAATAGCTATTACAAAAACTAAGGAAAAAACAGACTTTTAAAAAAAGGATTAATGCTGATTTATCTGTCTCAGAAAATGCAAAGCTAACTGAAAATGCAGAATGCCTCAATGCATGGAAATTATCATAAAAATAAATGATCTCAGTGGATATGCATTCAGAAAGTGGTAAATAATGATATTCACTCATGAGAACACATTTTAAACTGGAAAAAAAATTACAGACATCCCCTATTAAGAAGCAACCTCCTGTGTTCTTGTAGTATAGACATACTAAATAGTATAAAATGACAGAGTAGCCAGTAAGTCTGAAAACTTACTAAGGTCATGGCTATATGATGATGGTAATGGGCTCCAGAATCAAAACTTACATTGTGCCAATATCACCTTTCCTCACTCTATTTGGAAAAATAATGTAAAACAAATAGCAGATCAGCAGGTCTTACTATGTGTTCCAGGGATCAGACAAAATGTGCTATACAACCACTCATGAGGAAATAAACTCAGTGAGTTACATATTCACTTCCACTCTAGTTCAAAACAATAAAAGCATGTATACACCTCTAGTCTGATTTGTTCTTGCTCTGAAGACTCCCCATCACCGACAGCTGAAAGAAAGAAAAATAAGACTTACCTAATCCAGTTCTCTTTGTTTGAGTTCAACATTAAACCACTCTTTAAATCATACTATTTCTTTGGGATAAAAAAAGATTTTCTTTTAGATTCTATTTTTCCTCCTTTACAAGAGGGCAACAAAATATGTGATTTCTTATCAGCAGAAGATCTGTGCTGTGAACTCGCAGCCCATGGACATTCTCTGGGGTCTTGGTTTTGGAGTGACTTGAGCTAGTTAGCATTCTGCTCTGGTTGGCAGTAATTCCTGTGCCTAAGTATGAGAACAAAAAAATACAGGTCCAAGGAACACTGGTAGCGCAAGTCTGTCCACCTGCCTACCTTGGCCAATCTCTGAATCTGTGTTTTTCACCCAACAGTGACACAATGAATTTGGAGCATTTTCTCAGGGGATTACTGCCTCCATTACACAATACCATAAATCACTTTACTACTCACGGTGTTTTCAAGCTACTCACGGTGTTTTCAAGCTCTAGCACGAGATATTTGGATGTTTTTTCAAGAATTCCACCTTTAAGTTTGAATACTGATAGGAAGAGAAGATAGGAATTTTGGTTCTGAAGTTGTGTTAAGAGAGAGCTATCTATCTTAGGAAATACTTGTGACCTCATTATCATTAGCAAATGAAATAGTACCTTTTCTGAAGCAGGAAAAGATCTCTATAGCTGTAGTTTTTGTTTTGTTTTATTTGGGGGGGGGGCAACTATTTTATATACTATATTTCCATAATAAGAGAAATTAGAAAACATGTTTCTCCTGAAAAGCTTAGATATCCAGGTAATTGTGTTTCATCAAAATAGCAAACTGAATTGTTTCATCAAAATAGCAACATTAAATCTGCTTCAATCGTTCTATCCACATACAAATCTAAAGGGATGCAATGCTTCTTACAAGTGAAATGATGATGACCACTTTATGGAACTAAACCATGACCTGGGAGATGTTCATTTGAATTTGGAATCTATTATCTACTATTTTCTTCTGGATTCTTCACTACTTTTGATTTGGGAGTATTCAGTAAGCAGAGTTTGGTTTTTTTATTCTTATTTATTCTTATCTTCTTATTATCGTATTCAGTAAGCAGAGTTTGTTTTTTTTTTTATTCTTATTGTAGTCCAATTCCAAAATTGATCCCCTTTTGTCTTGAGTTATTCTTACAATGATGTAGCTTTTGGGGAAATAGTTGGATCCTATTAATGTTTCTTCTGCACTACTCATTGCTACTGTTCATACAGAAATTTAGTCTCCATTAATCTCTCATGTCTTTGTTTTCTTTCTTTTCTATCACCTCTGTGCTAACGTTGTCCCATATAATCAATACTGAATACATTTTCCTGTTTGTTCAGCATTAGCTTCGTATTATCAATAATGGGGTAACCAAGTGTCTAGAAACGTAGTGCTTCTATTATTTATCAGTTTTGCTTACTATCCCTTATGTATATGAAGACTTGTGGAGTAACTCTAAGTGATCCTGGCTCAGTTTTCTAGATGACTGCAATCATACTTCCTGCCCAGGCTGTAACTCTCTTCACTTCAAGATCATTCTCATGCTGTTCATAAGACACCTCAGTTCCTCACCATATTGGTCTCTTCATAGTGGCCACAGGGAAACTTTAGTGTCCTCAGGACATGGAAAAAAAAAAGGATGAAGAAAGCAGCCCATTTGAATGATGTTACCTTAGAACCACTGACTAGCTATAAAGCTCTATTACTTTCACCATAATCTGTCCAAGGCAAGTTATTAAACCCAGCACATGACTTAAGAGGAGGGGAAATAAGATCTATATCTTAAAAAGTGGACTCACAAAGACTTTGTGGACATATTTTAAAATCACATATTCATGCAGAGGCTACTTATAATATACTTGGCTTTTGTAGTTGGATCCTAGACCTAAGGTTTAGCCTGTGAAGAGACAAAGTTAAGGACTTCCATCCACCAGTGCTGTCTGTTCCAAAGTCTAATCAAAAACCTTTCATTCTTCAACTCAACAGATTGATCTATTCTTATCTGTCACAACTCCCTTACAGAGAGGATGTATTCTCATACCTCACCAAGGTTTACACTTTGATAGCCCACACTATTGCAAATTTATACATTTGTTTTCCCGATTTTCTCTGCCTTATCTACATTTCTGAAATGCTGAAATGCAACCTCCTATCTAGGTTTCCGGGATGAAGACTATCTTGCTACTTCCATCAACCCCCTCACATTTTCTTTCTTTTTCACCTCTGCATTCCCCAAAGAGTTTCTGGATATTGCCTTGACAGCACTTTCCCTTTACTACACCAGTTACAATTTTTTCTTCCAAGCTGCTTTTACATAGACACTTGGGGGACCAATATGTTTACTTATTCAAGCACTGCAAGCATGCGAAGTTAATACCCCTCTAGGCAACTAATGACCACTAAGACTAAGCTAGTATTTAAATTCTGACTTCCCTGAAACAGGCAGTTCTAGGGTTCAACCTTCATGGCTCCAAGAGAGTTTAAGTGAAACAAACCCAGTTGCCCTGATGGTCATCAATTTGAAAACATAGTTCCTAAGACTAAGCTAGTATTTAAATTCTGACTTCCCTGAAACAGGCAGTTCTAGGGTTCAACCTTCATGGCTCCAGAGAGAGTTTAAGTGAAACAAACCCAGTTGCCCTGAATGGTCATCAATTTGAAAACACAGTTCTGAGCGGGCTTCCCCTTTTCTGTACATCCGACCTCCCTCCCTCCCTCCCTCCC
>PVHY01013425.1:0-10425 GCA_004024945.1 Uropsilus gracilis | reverse complement strand
TCTTCATAGCTTTTTGTTTATCTTTCCTATGTCCCATATAATAGTGAAACCATTTGGAGTTTGTCTTTATCTTTTTGACTTGTTTCTGCTAATATGATTTCTTCTAGGTGCGTCCATGTTATCATAAATTCATCTAATTTGTCATTTTTAATTGATGAGTAATATTCCATAGTGTATATATACCACATCTTCATCCATTCATCTGTTTTGGGTCATTTGAGTTGTTTTCATGTCCTTGCAATTATAAATAGGCTTCCCCTCTTCTGTTTCACTGTCTGTTCTGTCGCTTTCCCTGGGATTATTTTTGAAAAGCAACTATCTGCCCACTAGTTATTATCTCAACCTTGGTTTCAGGTGGCTATCTTGAGTATGACCTTTCCTCTCTACTATTAATTAAAAGCAATATATCTTTCTTTTCTATCATGTCAGGTCCTTTATGCTACTCTTATATTTCCTCATACTGGACTGTAAGATTCTTTGAAGTGGACACTGTGTTACTTATCTTTGCAGCCATGAGTACTATTTCAATGTTTTCCACAATGTGGGTTTTTAATCAGTGCCTGAATGAAGATAGAATTTTTAAATTCCTAGATAACACAGTGAATACCTATGTGTGTTGTCTGCAAAACCAGGTAAGTTCCTTCATTGAGAAATGTGCACTATAAACATTTGGTCAATGATACAAATCACATTCTGATTGTTTAGTGCTCAAAAGAGGTGCAAACTTTGCCCATCTGGGTTTCAAAGATCTCTCTGCTAATAAATTAGAGCCACCCGCATATGGGAGATTTTCAGGGATTTTATTGACTTTAAAGTATAAACATTATGGGAGAATGAAAGAGATTTGTTTATATACAATCAAGACAGAGAAAATAGCTAGCAAATAATCCAATTAATAAGAATGTGAAAAGCATTACACAATATAGAAGCCTGCCCCATCATTTCCCTCTGTTTTAAAATATTCTGCAGTAAATAAGGCTTACTAGCAAAAAAAAAAAAGGAAAAAAATACTTATCTACTGGTTGATCAGTTTCCCAAATATCAACAAAGTCAATAGCTTTCATTTCAAAGAATTATTATATGCTAACTGTTCCCCATGCTCCCTTCAACTTTCTGAAAACTAGTTTGCCATGAAAAAAATACATTTCAAAGCAACGCAGGTCTGATTAAAAAGGATACCACACAATTTTACTTCTCACCCTTAAGCACACATCACTGCATTACCTCTTACCTGTCTTCTACCTTTTATACCATTCTTGTTCTCAGTTATATTGGTCACATAATCCTATGTTCTCTAACATCCCAGCACTTATTTTGGAATCTTCACCCAGTTTCCCTCTCTCTGCAGTGTTCTATCTTTTTCCATGTCTGATTCCTTATTATAGTTTAGTATCAGCTCAATGTTACTTTAAGATAATTTTCCCTTTGACCACTATGTCTATCTCTAATAAAACCACATTGCAACCACTTCTTTTATAGCATCATTTTTATTCTGACATTAAATTATATATTTGTTATCAGTTTTTCTTGCCTTTCCCTGTACCCAAAGGTCCATGAGAACAGGGGTTTATTTACATGCATTGCTACAGTCCTTGTGATGTGCCCATCATGGGTCATATTCAATAAATCTCTGCTGAATAAAGTGGATACTAATCAAGAGTACAGCCAGGTAGGGAGATCACATGCCTGTGGAGTCCGACTAATGAGTTTTGGGTATTGGTGATCTATCCATGGACAACTGACTTAACCTTACGGTGCCACCATTAAACAGGAATGATAAAAAGACCAATTTCAAAATGTTGTAAAGATTAAATGCCAGGAACAGAGTCCCACATAATAAGCACTCCAGAAACATTAGCTATAATCAGGCAGGATAATAAAAAAAGAAAATAAAATAGAGCAACATAATCTTATTTAAAGAAATGAGTGCTCCCTGTGTTCTCACCATTCATTTGTATAATTAAGGCCTCTCGTATTGGGGAGAAGAGAGAGGGAGCAGAGTGATAATAGTTTTTTCTCACTTTATGTAGAAAGGGAAATTTTAAATCTTGTCCCCCAGTATGTCCCTGAGAAAACTAGCCGGTTGATGATTTAGAAACAGCTAAGATGCAGTGGTGGACCTTTATGATGGAGTAGCACAAGCATAATCACATAAAAGGCAGAACGATGGAGTAAAGATCAGTCAGTTTCCCAAGACAAACTCATGAAAAAAAAAAGACAGTTTTCAAAAGTCTTTGTACAGATGAAAAGCACAATTGTCAACTAAAAGCATTAGGTGAGCTAAATTTAAGCTAATTCTCTCCATTCTTTTGAAATTGGGGTTGGATAGTAAATAATAGAAACAAAGTTTAGCAAAGTTGAAGCCTAGAGCATGAGAGCCAGTCGGGAGAAAATCTTGGGTGGGAGGGGCACAAAAATCTAAGAAGATAGTTCACGGGTGATAAGGTGGTGGGAGATAATGATATGCAATAAAATAAATAATATAAAAATATATAAAAATAAAATTTGCTTCTCAAAAAAAGTTATGTATTTTATGTATCTAAGTATCCATGTGTGAATATTGAAACCCCACACATACATAGATACACTCATGTAAAACTTTTGAATAGTATTTAATTCTATAAGAAAGTTGATCAATCCTCTTGTGTGTGACAGCAAGGAAGAGGAGACCCTCACGCTTGAGGGAAGCAGCAGAATCATGGGGTGATGTTTTACAATAACAGGATTGCAGTATTTGACTCCAGAGTCCGCTTCTGGAGGACTGGGCAGGCCTGGATAATTTATTATCTGAGCAGATGACCATCATCTGATAGGCTGTATGGAGAAGACACTTAAATAAAGCTAACAATTTGCCAAAGTGGTAGTTATAACATCAAAAAGCTGTTCTTGGCCATCCCACAGTTTAATATTAGCTAGATTTTAGAATGCATGGAAAAGTGAGTAAAATATTGAACTACAAATGACATCTGCTTTTGACCTGAAAATCTCTAATGAGCAACATTTTTTTTTAATATTAACTGTGAACCAGAAAAAGTTGAAATACTTTTAAAAATGCAAACTATGGGCAATTTAAAAGTTTAGGGGGAATACATTTTATAAAGATCAAATGCCATATATTGTTTCCTTTCCTTATTTAATTCATTTCTAAATTGCTTAAATTGTGTCTGAAGTCAAATACAAAATTATGCCAACTACTGACAAGCCCCTTGATTTTATTCAAGCCCCTTTGAATGTGCATAATCAAGGGAAAATACCTTTATATAGGAATCTCATGTAACTTGAACCAATTGATCATACAGAAAGGATACTCTTCCCAGGATGTGATTCCATCTACACTAAGTTCAGTGATAGACAACAGTAGACCATGTTGTTAGTGGTTACGATTGTGTTTGGTCTGGAGATAGAGACTTTCTGTATACCTCATACATCCTGTTTCCCCTTTAATTAAGGTCTTATATTTGCTACAATTACTTTGAGATTTCCTTGCTTTATACCTACTGTCCTTCTGTTCAAGGATCTGTCCAGAATCCCATATTTCTTTTAGACAATTCTTCAGTTTCCTTAGTTTTGATAATCTTACAGTTTTGAAGACTAGTCAGGTATTTTGCACAATGTCCCGCAAGATGTGTTTGACATTTTTTCTCGAGTACGCTAAGGTTATAGGTTTGGGGGAGGAAGTGCTATTCTCATCACAACCTATCAAAAGGACATACTGTTTACATGACTTGTCTATATTGCTGTTAACCCTCATCACCATCTTCAAATAGTGATTGCCAGGTTTTTCATTGTATTATTACTTTTTCCCCTTCCCTTTCTATATTGTGTTCTATAGAAGAAAGCTATCACACGTAGCTCACACTTAATGAGTACAAAGTGATTCTGTCCCTATTTGAATTGCTTATTGTCATTTAACTACCCCAGTATAAAATCATTGATATTTATATTTCAGTATGAATACACTATTTCTTTATATGTTGCTAAAAAATGTTCCATCTTCAACCACTGGAAGCTATCTTAATTGAGTCCTGTGCTTTCTGGATATGCCTTCATGTTGTGTCTTTTGTTTTGGGGAGAATTTTAAAGTTTTTTTTTTTTTTTTTTGTAAAATATTTCCTCTCTGGCACTTAAAATTGCTCTAGGTTTGTTGAGAGTATTTCCCACTGTATCCCTAAAATCAATCATTTCTTCAAGGAGCAGCTGCTTCCTTTTATTTGCAATGACAAATCCAAGATTTGGATGCAAAGTATGATTATTGTGACTAGAATACCTTTCATTCTAAACCTTCTCATCTGGTAGAACAAGAATATGTCTATGTATGCAGATCCATGTATGTACCTATGTTTATAAATATTTCTACATATCATCCATACAATAAGCTGAATATTCATTCACACAAATACCACAAACACTAATTTATAACCCCATGTATCCCTCTGCCTTATTCTCCTTACTCATTTGTATCCTTCCACTCCAACAATGAGAAAACTGCCTCCCACTAGTGACATATTGCAGTATAAATTTGCACTTGCACTGGGTCAAGTTGCACTATAAATTTGGAGTCTATTGTGTGGACATGCCGTATTAAAATCATTTGGGTAAATATCTAGGAGGGTCACTGCTGGATCATATGTTGAGATTATGTTTAGCTTTGTTAGAAATTATCAAACTTTTCCAAAGGAATACCATTTTGCATTCCCTCCAGTAATGAGAATTTCTGTTGCTTTATATCCTGATCAGGCTTTGGCAATGTTAAGTGTTTGTAACTTTGCAATTCTAATATATCTAGTGGTATCTTGTTATGCCTGGATTTGCAATTACTTACTATATGATCTTTTACCTTACAGTCTTTTCATTTTTATATTTGCTATCACTCTATCATCTCTGAGGAATTATTTATTCAGCTTTTGTGCCATTATGAACTAATTTCTCTACTTCATATTTTGAGTTCTTTGTATTTTATATTTCCCTTACATAGCTGTCTTACAAATGTCTTCTCCTGGTGACTTTCCTAGGAATGAAACTAAAACTACACTAAGTACTAACCAGTGGTTCCTATTGTCTTTATATTTCACAACATGAAGTACAAGTAGCAGTTGTAGGATAGTCTGACATTTGAGGAATACATTTAATATAAAAAGCAGAAATGAATAAAGATTGGAATTAAAAGATAAGGAAGGTAACAGAAGACTGTTTTCTGGAGAAAAGAGAAGGCTTCAAAATGACTATTAATGTGTGCTTGATTTTACTAAATTAAAAAAAACCAAATCAAAATAAGAAACAAGGTGACAGAGTTATCAAAAGGAGGGACAATTACAGGGATGGAGAAATGGAAGAAGGAAAAGGAGGAGGAAAGAGGCCAGTCTCCAAATCTCTTCTGGAATGTGACAAGTTCATGGGAGTAGATAAAGCATATACATCATGGCAAATATCAAATAGAAATATCATGCCATCTCCATTTGTTGTTATAGAAAATATGGTTTTCCATAAAAGTTTGTATTTCCTAATGAAGAATTTGCTGTTATAGATCTATCTAACTGCTACAATTTACAAGTTCTTTATGCACATGGTAATCTTATCAGATTTCTGGCCAGGCTCATTTATTTCCTTTGGGAAAATAGGACATGCTGGTTCCATATCTTCTGTCCCTGACCACAATAAGCCATTTAAAATACCCTTTCATTTAAGTCAGATTGGCATAGCAATTTTTATTCAGGCTTTTAAGAAATTCCCATTATTGATCTTTTTCTACTCCAAGACAGAGGTAAAAAATTGGTTAAGACATTTTGTAAGATCCATTACCTAATCAGTGGCCCTCTGGTTAGCTTTGATCTTTCCCAGATGGTAAAAACTCTGAAAAGTTCTTAAAAACTTTAAAAATATTTTTTTGTCTTTGTTCTAGTTGGTAATACCTCTTACCTCCAGTCAACTTTTTAAATATGTCACTATACTCATGGATGTTTCTGAGGCTATCACAAAACTTTTCCTTTCCCTATCATGTTTGTTTCTCATTATAAATATTAGAAAATAATTATACTTCATTGTGTCTTCATTTGCTTAGCTTCCCACACACCTAGCTTCCTTGTAATTTTTAGTACACGGTCAATTTGCCACTCATTGCCTAAGAATGGTGTTATGCTTCCACAGAGGGGAGTTTTAGCCACATTTTCATAACTTCATTGTGACTAGTCACAAAATCCTTTCACAGTGCTCTTTAAATGGCTTTCTCAATCCCTCTAAAAAGAAAATGAGAGTCTCTTACTAAATGTTTCATTTTATATGAACCTGCATCTCTGACAAAAGCAAACCTGGACACACTATTCATAAATTGTACACATGCATCAAACTCTAACTTGAGCATGTTATTTTAAATTTACAGGAAATACTTTATCCCTTCAAATTAACATTTCTTCCATTACTACACCCTTTGACTCCATTTAGAATATGTAGTTTTGGGCCTTTTGCATTTGAGATTAAAATGTGGCTCTAAGAATTTTTCTTAAAACACCAAGTAGTTTCCATGGAAACACAGCATGGCTTCTCAAATGTCAGCTTCCTCAAACTAGTACTTGAAGTTTGTGAAGGATCCTTCACTGAAGTGTGACAATATCTTCCACCTCTGTGAAATAAGTAGGGAATACTGGAACAAAAAAGATATCAAGGATATCAAAAAGGAACGAGCTGTATGGTTAGGGTTAGGGTCCATCGCTAAGAGTCTGAACTAAAATCTCATTAAATTAAAAAAATCAGTATTTTAAGAAAAATGCTCCTGAATACTAATCAAAGGCAGTGTTAGACAAGCAAACGCAAGAAGCATATGGATTTCCTTTTCCACAAAATAGCATATATCCTGCCTCTTCCACTGCACTCAAACCTACTTCACTAAGCAGAAGCGCTACTTCATCAAGCTGGGGACTCCTGAACCTGGTCGACTATTGGATTAAAATGCACACAGGAAAGCGTATAATTTTAGGCTGTGGTTGATACACACTTCGTAGGGCCATAAATTGCAGGAAGAATGGAAATTGATCAACTGGTCCTGGATTGTTTCCCATGGTTATGTCACGGAAAGACGCTCTCACACATAGATCCATGGACAGATGGATTTCCTCTCATGAGCATAGCCAATGCTCCCACCCAATAAGGTCCCTGAACTTGGGACACATGGATTTGGGAATCTCTCCCCAAGTTTCCCCTCTCGAGTGATTCTACTGCTGTCTCAGACCTATTTGCCATCATCTTTGCTATTTCATGCCTTCAACACATCCTCACCAGAGAGCTCTGGGAATGCAAGGAGTAAATCAGCAGTTTCTTCAGTGTGGTTCTAAGTAAATCTGTCTCTGCAGGTCTCCCAGAAGACCTAGACAATACTGAAGATTATGGATTACTTGGGGGGGGGGGGTGGAGAAGGAGAGGGGAGGGTTCTTTGGACAAATTCCAAAACCTGCAAAAAGGAATCTAGTTATGTTCATGATACCATAACTGGAACACTGCAAGCACAATTGATCAGAAAATTGAGGCAGTAACCAAAAAGGTTTTTAAATAAAAGTTCGTTGCAGATTTTTATTAGGAGTTTCTGTGGCTATTCCTGAAGTGTATAATTTACTTGCATTTTTTTTTTTTTGGGCTCGGTTTCTTCATGTTAAAGAAAAAAAAAACACGAATAGCTTCTAAGTGGCCAATGAAATGACTTACACATTTCTGTCTGGGTATTGGCTATTATCTTGTGATAGAAGAGCTTTGAAGAAAAGCACAGTCCAAAGAATAGTGATATGGTTATTTTAAATAGTATAATTGGGATAAATTTCGAGACTTCTTGACAGAGTTTTAAATGGAATGAATGTAGCAATGAACTTGCAAAAGTATCTTGGGGATGATGATCCTGTGAAGGGGAAACAGCAAAAAGAAAGGAGAAACCTGCTAAACGTCGCTGTTGAGGGTAGACTTCTATGTGCTAGGGTAAACGGAAGAATGAAGGAAAATGATCAACCAACATTAATGAGGATCATTCAGTCACTAAAGGGGGGGCGGTTCTATGCCAACTATGAACAAGGTGAGAAACTACAACTGGCAAAGTAAGGGCATCAGAATCAAAGTGATGAAGGGAGAAAGGTTCCTATTTAGAACACATTTTGAATGTAGAACTCACAGAGGAATGAATCCGGGTATGTTATTGGGGTCGAGGACTACCCCCTTGTTAATTTTTGTCACTGATGGTTCTCCCGCCTGCGTGCAAGCAGTTGCCCAGAGATCAAACCTTAACAATAAAGTTAAACATAGAGGTTTATTTACAGAAAAGGGAAAAAAAACAGTTCAATAGTCCACACCCTCGTAAGGATCCCAAACTGAAAGGAACGCTGAAGCTGGGACCCCAATATGGGCAGTATTAAAATTTAGACATTGACACAGAGGTAAAGGAGGCCTAAGCAGGAAGGGTACTTTTACTTTGTTGCAAATCCCAGGTGAGGAAGAGAAAATGTATCACCAAGAGGGTGTATAGCGGGAAATTGGAGCCTTTGGCTTCTAGGAAGGAAAAAAAAAGATAAAAGGAAAGGAGCAGAGAGAAGAGGGACAAGAGAACTTTCAGCGAGAGGAGAGATGAGAAGGCAGGTGGGTAAAGAGTAGCCAAGTGACCAGGCTGGACACAGGCCCTCTGGAAGAGTGAGCTAGAGAGGGCAAGGAGCCATGGTGGCCGGCAGAAGAGTGGCCAGTGTGTGGAGAGTGTGGCACCGCAGCAAGGCGGCATAGTGAGCTGGTACCTGGAGATGGCCAGGGATTTGGAAAGCTGATTTGTACATCAGCATTTAAAGAAGTTTGAAGCACCTTGGAGAGATGGAGTAGCTTGGAATGCTTGAAACACTAGAGAGAGAGGAAGCAAAGAGATGACTGAGAAAGACTGGACTTTGCAGAGTGTCTGCATCAGGCTTGGAGGTGCAAAGAGCACCATTATGGACATGTCTTTGGGACCTTTGGGACTGAGAATGGTGTCTGGGGTAGTAGGATGACTGGCTTACTTGTGGCTGGGAGGGCTTTTTGTTTTCCCTGTTAATATCCCCTTATAATAAACCCTGTTGTTAAACTGCACATGACTGGCAACTGCTACACGCGGGTGGTACAAACCTAAGGGAACCTGGGTGGCAGAAGCTGCATTTTTAAATGTGGCTTGTTGGAGAATTGTGTCCCCATTTTGACCCGATTTCAACCCCACTTCTGCTCTGTGGGAGCTGTGTGGGGTAAACCTCAGTTGGAAATCACCAAGTTACGCCCTTGTCCTTTGGTCTCTGTCACTCCAGTCGGCATCAGGTGAATCTGAAGTCCACGGACCTCTGGGTTGCACGGTGGCTCAGCCTTCATCAGGGCGCCTCTCCTCCACTTTCACACAGCTCCCCACCCTTCGGGACCAATGCTGGGAGAGCCCCAGAAGACTCTGGTTCTGGGTCCTTTTCCTCCAGGAGCCAAAACCTCCAAGATCTCCTCTCTCCTTCTGAAATGCTCCTGTCCCAGTCTCTGTGCCTTTCTTACTATCCTCTCTCCCCCTCCTCCAAAGCAGAAGCCTCATTTCCCTCTACACACCCTCTTGGTGCTTCATTTTCTCTTCCACCCCAGGGATTTGCAACCAAGTCAAAGAAGGGAGCACCAGGGTTTAGGCCTCTTTGACGCTGTGTTTTTCAGACACAGCTAAGCATGTTGGGGTCTCAGCTTCAATACTGTCCATATTGGGGTCCCGGTTTCAGGTATGAAATAAAGACAGGAATCAGATGGAGGATTTGGTCATGAGGAACAGAAAGTTTACGATGCTTCTCCCTGGAAAAGCAAATGTTTGTGGGATGCAGGGCAGTTTTTAAAAGATAAATGAGTTGCGTATAAGAAATCCAGGTGCATATTAGTTCAGATGAGAAGTCACTGTTGTGAATATGATTTTGAAAATTATCTGTATCCGTGGGAGTGACAAACGTAGGCAAGTTTGCCCAGAAAGAGCATGTGATAGAGGTCATCTACAATGGTGGAACCTAGAGCACCGTCATTAAGGCAGTTAGGTATCGGACAGGGAGCAATCAGCGTCAGAAGTCAAACTGGAAGGAGATGTGAGTGGAACGAATAGAAGCAAGTGCTTCAAGGACAGGGAAGTGATAAGCTGTGTTACTGCCAGAGTTTGAGTAAAATGGAGCCTGGGAATGACCGGATTTATGCTGAAATCTGTGGATTCTCTACTCAAACTACTTGTAGATTGATAGGATTTCAACTTAGTTAAGAGCCTGTAATTTATGAAACTACATTGAGAGATCAGCACTAAAATTTACTTTCCAAAGTCCATAAAGTTCAAAGCAGGTTTTAAAATGTAAATTTTTTTTTTTTTTGGTAATTTAGATATAGGGATGGAGGAGAGTATCTAAAAGAGATGGCACCCTACTTTTTAAAAAATAACTT
>PVHY01013424.1:20543-41511 GCA_004024945.1 Uropsilus gracilis | reverse complement strand
TTAATTTAGGCTATGGTCATACTACCCTGACCTCTGATCTGGCCTAATCTCAAACTAAGCAGGGCTGGGCCTGGTTAATACTTGTAAAGGAGACAGATAGATAGAGGGTACCTAGCAGAAGGGGGATAGTGATTCATGAGATGGTTTTCTGGGGGGAAAAAAAATCCAAAAATATTAACGTCAACTTTATAGTCTCTGTCCCATATAACACATTCCCTTAAAAATACTCCAATGACAACACAATATCTATAGGAAAAACATTCCCATGATCTGTGACATCTTTTAAAGAAAATGAACCCCTGAATATACATTTTTTTTTGAGACTAGGTCTCACTATTTTTGCCCATGGAACTGCAGGCTCACATTTTCCGGGGTACCATGGACTCAAGCAGTCTCCGGCCTCAGCTTCCCAGGTAGCTGGGATTACAGGCGTGCGCCACAACGCCCAGCTATTTTTTGGGACTAGGTCTCACTGTGCTGCCCCGAGCACATGCGATGCCTAGCCCCAGCCACTTCATAGGTTGAAGCTTACAGGCACTAGCCACCATGCCCCCGCTTTCTCAGGGTAAGATGAAAGGGCTTAGGAGAGTAATTTTATTCTTTGCAAAAGCATTCAAGGTTATAGAAAAGACTATACAATGAATGGTATTTATATTTAAAGTTGGGGAAAGTTTTTCAAAATAACAAATGAGATTGGGACAAGCCAAGCTAGCTTTAATAAACTGGTAAGCCTCCAAATTTTGTACACTAGATGGCTCTGGTCTTAAGGTTGTTTTGTAGAAACTTAAGGTTATATTTTGCTTTAAGATTTATTTTTCAGGAAAAATAATGCCTGTCAGTGGAATCCCAAAATGGTAGTAAGACAATCCTAGAATGAAAAACTACACCATCTTTGTTTCTAGTGATCTGTCACTAAGTTGGAGGACTGGGTAAAGAAACTATGTATTTCAGAGGTGGTGTGGAAAAAACTGCATAGTCTCTTGCAATACATACAACATGTACGTGAAAATTCCTTTTTAGTAGCCTAAGGTAGTAATCCACATCAGCTGAATTAGTTGACAGGTTTTTCCTCCCTTACATTAGACTATGCCATATTGATGAGCTATTTTTGGTATCTATGTACACATTAGGTTGGTATTATATTAAATCTACTTGCTGCCCTTTATCGGAAGTCAGTTTGTTTTTTATATAACCAACTTCTCCTGTGCAGTGTTTACTTTTGTAAACTCAAGTCAAATTATGTCTCCTGAAATGTTAAAAGCTACATAAAAACACAGGTTGCAATGCTTGTTCAGTGAGCTGTTAGTTCTGGTTTCAAACAGCAGGATGAAATGATTTCTTTGGGCTTTTGTTTGGTTATTAAGTACCCTTTGGTAATATCACAGTCTCTATTTAAAGTTGCAAAGTATTCACTTAAGGTTCACATTCAAAGAACCATTAGAACCATTCAAATCAGTGTCAGAATACTTCAAAAAAGTACAGAGAATGTTTAAAAAGATGAGGTAAGCAGACTATATTCAGCAACATTAAAGTAATCTTTTGACTCTAGAACAGTGTCCCTTTAGGAAGTAAACTTTATATTCACATTAATGGCACTGCTTGAGTGTTCTTCATTCCAAAGCCTTCTATGTCAGTCTGAGCTTAGCCATTTTGCTATTACACTTAAAATCAGTCATGGCATTTTTTTTTTTTAAACTTCTATCAGGTCATACAGAATTTCAGCATTACAGAAGGGAAAAACAGGTTTATAAATAATGACGGGGAAAAGGCCAAAATATTTAACCTAGTGGCAATTTATGTCTGAAGTTAGTCATTTTAAGTATGTTGATTATGAGGAAATATCAATGATCCATCAAAAAGAGCTGGCCCAGATGTGGCCACTCTTAGTTCTGAGAGTTCTGACCCAGCGGACAGGCAGCTTGCAGTATCTGAGGGTTGTGACCTTGGTGTTATAGTCTCCTAATTCTTGATTTTGTCATCTATGACAGCAATAGTTATTCACCTCAAAGAGCAGTTGGAGAATGATCGTGAAAGCCTAAACCTTTCACAGAACAGAGATTCAAACAGACAAGTGGCCTTTATTTGACCTACAGAAAAGTAAGACTCAGATTTCCTAGTCTACCCTTAGTTGAAAACAAACAGGACTTACCTATTCTTAATTCTTTTTCCCCAATCCTCCAGTAGCAACTTGATACCTGGGTATAGTTGACCTTTTATGACAGTAAGGCAGAGAAAGAATTATTCTCTAAGAGCAGACTTTCTGTACTGGTGCCACACCTGTGGTTCTAGTAATAAAAAAAAAGGTAGCCCAAAGTATTTGGCTACCAATAACAGAGTAATTGGACAGTTACTCTGTTCATCTCACAACAGTCAGTTTAACTTACTAGGTTTCGTTATGTTGCCTGGGGTAGTCCTAATCCTGCAGACTCAAGCGATTCCTGGCCTCTTGCCTCCCACAGTGCTTGAATTACAGGTGCGTGCCACCACACCTGGCCTACAGTTAACTTTAGATGGCAAAAAACTCACACTTGAGTATACCTATCTCTGTATATTACCAGGTTTTAGAATACAGGATGTAGTATAATATGAAAAGTAAACAATGACCCTTTCTAAAAATGGATCACTTTACTGTTATCTGCTGACACAATTTCCAATATGTATAAAAAGCTCCAAGCCTTAAAAAAGCTGTAATAACTTACCTACTGATAAAAAGAAAAAATCATAGAACTAATCAGCCAAAAAAATTCTTTCACCCAAGGAAACCTTTCATGATGAAACCCCAAACTGGGGATTAAATACTGAAGTGTTTATTGAGCACTGGAGAAGTTCAAATTTGCCCAAGTGTGGTTATGTACAATAAGATTTAGTCGACAAGAGTCTGACTTTTAAAAACATACTTTTTTTTTTTTGGTAAAACCATCAAAAATCAGACTCAGATTTATTATGTATGGGGTAATTGTCGATTTTTATACCTGTGACAATGATGAAAACCACCCAGAGCCCAATTAGCTTTATCTGGCAGATGGAAGAAACAATCTTAGGACAACAGATTTTTCAAAAACAGTACAGTTCACAAGGATAAATTTTAAAAGGTCCTAATTACTAATGACAAGAACATGAATTAAAGTTTTCCATGAAGAACTGTCTCCTAAATCTCACCTGTCTTCATATATATCATCTTACTATTCCCTGGTATTTCTCAATCTAACCACATCTACCTGTTAGTACTTAGGATATAAGGCGCCTTTACACCCCAAAAATCTTGGGTGAATTTTTTTCCACCAAGATTCTCATTACAAGTAGTGTACTTTGAAAATCTGGAGGAGGAAAGGGAAATAAGACCACTTCTTCCAGCCCCTACCAATAAATAAAACTGCACAAGTTTTCTTGTGTTAAAAATCTGCATGCTTTTGTAATGAGTAACATCTTAGTGATACAAGTATTCAATAAATAAATTGAGAGCACCGAATCCTAACCACTAGACCACCAGGGAACTTGTATTCAATAAATTGGAAGTAAATTGTCTGCCAGACAGAAAACTGAAAATAGAATTTACCCTTACCTCCTAAAGTATTTGTTGCCACAGTGTTACTCCATCAGTTCTAACAGTTATGCTGGGATTTAACTTTTAGTTAATTCCAATTTTTATTTTAAAAAACAGTTACAAAATTTAGCTCAGATCTTATAGCCCGCCAACTTTGAAAACACTAGCAAAATAAAGTTCGCTATCTTAACTAGAAAGTAGACATTAGTTAAACTGACTTCTGTTTTAATTTGAGATACCTAAGATCACTTGCAAAAATTTCCAATCTACATTATTCCCACTAACTTGGGGGGTAGGGGGGGAAATCCCTTATGTGCTTTTAGATTTTTTTTTTCAAACTAGTTTTGTCAAAATAAACTGAAATATTTAAAATTATTGAATAAAAGGTAAAGGTACATAATTTAAAACATCCAATAGAAATCACATTACCAGTAATTTACAATTTAAAAAAACTCAGCCACAAAAAAAAAGTCAAAGCTAAAAACAAGATTTTTACTATCAATCAGTGCTTCTATTACCCTTCTGAAAGAAGTTATGTTTTAATGTGATGTAAAGGCAACATTGAAAGTTTTTCTTTAAATTAACCACCTAATTTGCCCCTATAATTACAAAGAATCAAAGTCTTTTACAGGTCAAGTGCAGTAAACTAAAATGTTCTTTCAGCACAAAGCAGCACTAGAAAAAGGAACAGTTATCAATTGGAGTTGACTAGTTTTGCAGTGGCCGCTCCATCAATAACAGAAGGACATCAGACGGTATCCATCCAGAGCACAGACACAACTACAGACTAGATGCGAGGGATGCGTCACACACTTGGCTGATAAATGTCCTTTGTATCTTTCTACTTTGAATGAAGTGGATTTTTTTTTCTTAAGTTTAAATCAGGTCACATAAATTGGCTGCTTAAATAACATGATGAGGTATGAAAGCTCTGAGTATCCCTAACATTCAGTAGGATTTATCAGAGATGTATAATAGCTTGTCAGGGGAAGTTCTAAAAAGTTACACTTTGGAGTTATAATAAATTGTAGTAAGAGGACAAGAGTAAAGTTTAAAAGGGTATACTCTCTGAAACAGAAGTGACTTTTCCTTCAGAATTCATTTTCAACAGCACATCAACAAAAAATCTTCTGATAAGTGTTCCAACATTGAGTCAAGATAGCCAACTAGCACCAAGAAGTCATATTGAACTCAGTTGCAGTTCTCTTGGCAATTAAGCTTATTTTTTTCGTTCCAGTCCATGCACAAATGTGGATCGCTGAGGACAGTACTGGAAGTGCCATTTGCAGGTATAGATTGTAGTCATCATTGAATGAAAAGGTAGAAATTGTTTTTAATTTTTAAGGGGGTAGGGACTTAACTAGAAGTACAAGAAAGAAATTAAAAGATTAGGTAATAATGAGGTCATATAAAAAAAAAAGATCACTGCCCTTATTTGGGTTAAACACATACCATGTTGAAAAAGATCAGTTGTTTTGCGTAAGGGTGCTACATTAAAGGGATCATGTACGCAGCAAGAAAAAATTAAAATCAAGCTGCAGCCAACTGAAAATGAAATTCCCTAAGTAACCCTTAAAAGTATATGTCATCTGCCAGTCATAGACTGTTGAAAAAGCACCTAGGGTGGACTCCAATTTAATGAGGACCTTGATCAGGACCACAAAGCCTGAAACATTTGTTTCAATGCAGAAACAGCTGCTAGTCTCACTAGTTGAGTTTGGGGAAATTAGAGGGTCTTTTTCCTGTTATTTTTTCCTTTTTATCCAATTACAGTATATGGTTTTGATTTCTAAGTATTCTAAGTCTTCATATCAGCATTAGAATTCAACCACTTCCAAATCCTAAGACACATAAGACCAAAGGGAAGCAAAATAGTCATACAAATTAATGTGTGCTCCTCACTTTTCTGCACTAAGGGAACCTCAAATCAGTATTACATTTAAAGTCAAAGTGTTAATTCTTCAGCATTCCCGACAACTAGAAAGCACATTCACTGAAGGCTGAAGGTGAGGGAGCGGATGGTTTAACTTTAATATCTGTGAAGAATGGCGCCAATAGAGGAAAGAAAACCATCCAATCTCAGTAAGAGTAATGCAAACTTGGCTAGAAAAAGCCATCAGGTAATCCAAGGGTTCACTGTGGAAGAACTCATGAAAAGTACTCTGAAGTATTCACAACAGGTCTAAACATCTCCCTTGTTGCAAGTAGTTGTGTGAAATTCAAGATAAAGGTTTAGTTTCATCTTTTAAAGTCAGTATTTTTCCCCACTTTAAAGGGAATGAGGAGGAGTCCTCTTTTTCCCCCACAAAAAAGGGAGCCACATTAATAAGAGTATTTCCCATGACTCTCATATGAGTACAGATCTCCAAAGCCTAGGGATTTTTCCATAAGAGAGTGGGGCCGCTCTGGTTACCCTTTTATTACAAGGGTATCCACCACAGAGAGCCAGAGGTTTTCCAGATGTGTGTAAGAGAGCAGGTGCGCAATGCAAGCAAATGAGCGCAAACAGTATTATGGAAAACATTTGAGAAGTTAGCTCCATGAGGATGGTGGGCTCCACAAGAAGACTTGATTGGGTAGCCTGGTTTGACACAGGAACATGAAAGCAGGGCATTGCTTCAAAGCTGGAAACCTTCCATAGGAGCCTCACATTGCTGGAAGATGTACTGCTGTTGGCTAAGGTCAACCTGGGGTGCGATGCTGCTGTCCTCATCCTCGGTTCCAAAGTAATGCTCAATAAGATCAAAGGCCTTCTGGTAGATTTCCTGGTTTTCATGACTCTGTAAGAACTCAATTTTATCCAGACCTAAAATGAAGAATAAAGGAAAATATGTATCTGCTGGAAATGCCAATGAAGTTGTCTTTTGCTATATGTCTCCTGTGATGGAAAGGAAGATTCTATTCTCTAGCTTTAGCTTCTAAGTACTCTATAATAGCATTGAAAATATTACTAGAACTATATATTTAAATACTAGTATTAACAATTGACATTTTAAACATACATACATACATGCAAGCAACAGTCCACCTCCAGAAGCAACAATTTCTGAAAGTCACTACATAATACAGTACCCTAGCGAGAGGTAGAGCTATTCCTACTGAACTGTGTCAATGGCCTCATCTATTCTTGGCTCTGAGTTATCCAGTATCATTTCAATAAATATGCAATATCCTTAAACCTTTCAAAATCTATTTCTATTACACTAAGAAGTCTAACTAGATCAGCCAACACATGCCCCACCTTTGTTTTTGCATGTGGTCATAAGTAACCTAACTAATACAGAAATAGTAAAATGTTACCACTCACTGCTCAAAGAGGGGGGAAATAACCATCTAGTTCCACATCATATTGGAATATATATATCTACAGATCTTTATGGGTAGAGAAACATTTCAATATTCCTTACACTCAGCGTGTATATAGCTTTTATAATAAAAACGTTTTAAAATGGTAAATTGTTAAAGGATCACATTTTGGAAAACAAATCTTTGATGAATTTGAAGATGAATGTATCCTAGAACCCCTAAGTTCGGTCTCAGCAACAAAAAACCCTGGAGCAGTGTTTTCCAACTCTGGCTATCATAGGAAACTGAAAAGATATTCAAGTGTGTTGTTTAACCAGTGATTAAGAATACAGTTAATGAGGAACTCAAAATATTCAGGAATGTCTTAGGAACACAGGAACTGCAGTATGCAATTCAAGAACTCGAAATCATAGGAAGAAGTAGTCAAGCATTGTGTACAGTAGATATGGATGCTTCCAGGACTCCTATTAGAACACAAGAGTACCCTTCCAAACAGGGGCAAGTAGAGTCAGGAAATTGGGAAAATCTTGAGTCAACTGTCAAAATAACTAAAGGATATTGCCTTCATATAGATAGATTAGATTAGATTAGATTAATAGATAGATAGATAGATAGATAGATAGATAGATAGATAGATAGATAGATAGATAGATAGATAGACTTTTTATGCATTTTTTATATTTTTTTTGCATTTAAAGAATTTTATTTATATATAAATTTCACATCATTGTAATCCCAGGGATTTAATCCCCCCACCCTCCCATGCCTTGTCTTTATACCTACCAATCTGGCATGCTAAATAGAACAGTTTTCATATGGATCTGTGAATGACAGAACTGGACAGGCCAGGAAAGAGAAGAAAATTTCAGTACTTCGATTAACCACTCTCTTACCATAAGCTTCTTCAATCAAAGCACAGTAAGGGTTAATGCCAGTGCCATTCCTTTTGGCTTCTTGTTCTCCAAGCCTCAGGATATTTTCCAAGCCATTGAGAGCAACCTGTACAATCTTAGAGTCCATGACGGTGAGGAGATCACAGAGTGGCTTGATACAGCCCAGTTCTACGAGGTACCTAGATTAATACAAAGAACAGTTTTAAGTTAAAACAAAGCTTTTAAGTTAAAACTTTTAAGTTAATAAAACTTATGAAACTGGTGGCTGGGTTCAACCTGAAACTCACTGGAGAGATCAGAAACTGGCATCCATTCAACCCAAGAAGACACATCTTATCACAAAAAGAACTACCAATAAGTTAAATAAACCCAGTCCATACTTTAATCCCATTATATTTACCAGACTCCAAAGAACCTGCTACAATGTTCTCTGAATATGAACATTTTGTCAAAATAATATACTTTTTGACAGATTGTATTTATAAGCATAACCACAACCCTGAAATACGAGACACTGAAATACAGTGCCAATTCTGTATTATTCAAAGGATTCAAACTGGAATGTTGTAAGATTGACCTTCTTATGAAAACAAAACAATTCCAAATTATGCTCGTAAGCAAATTAGGTTTTAAAGATTTTTTTTTTGTAAAATATGTTGGTACTTTGTATTTCTGATAATAGTAATATGAGTTCTGAATTCCCAATTCTAGTAATTTGAGAAATTTTGACAAAAAGAATACTGGAAATGCACAAGTGTGGCAGATGACAGTTTTATTTCCAAGGACATACAGGATTCAAAATTTTGCAGGTAACTGGTAGCATTATTCTGTCAGCCAATACTCTCTTCCTGAAAACCCTTACAAAATCTGAAGGAATTTAAGGTGATATTTCTTGATGAAATCACTGGAGATTTAAGACCACACCAAGGTGGTATTTCACTATTGATGGCAAGTTCCTCCAAAGAGAACAATTTGCACCTAGAAAGCAAAACAAGGAGCCAGGAGGTCTTGGCTCTGTAGGAGCAGTGGGAAAATACAATTTATTCTGAGAAAAGTATTACATGAAGGAATATTTCCTCAAGAGGAGTCTGAAGATTTAGAAAGATGATTGAAAAGCAGCATGAAAAAAAAGCACAGATTTTATTGGTTAAAGTCTAGGCATGTCCCCTGTTTGGATAAAGTGGTCATTGATCATCAAATTCAGTTGACTTTTGTGGCAGAAAAGTTTACAAACAAGAAAACTTTCAGTAAGAAAGTCCAGTTTGTAAGAATACATTATTTGGAAAAGTGAATTATATTTCTCAAATTACATTGTCTCAAACCTGAGAGAACTGATTTAATTGGTAAATTTGCACTTAGAATCTTCCTTTATGAAAGAGAAACTTATGGATAAGAAATTCAGATACTTTAGCTTGGAGGAAGTAAATTTTGAGAAATCGATTGATAGATTCTTCTGATGAACAACACATTCATTGTCTTATACTATCTCTCGTACAGGATTTTGCTGCTTCTGTATTCCAGTTTTATTAACAGCACCACCACTGTCCCCAGTCATCTTTTACTCTTTCCTTTGCTATCAACAGCCTGCAACTAAGTTTGACAGAGCCTTCTTTCCCATGTACTCATATCCCACTCTCTAACTACTAAGTATGTCCATCCCTATATAGAGAATTACTGCAATGGCACCCTAAAACATTATCTTTTTTACATCTCTCTCTGAGATTCCAAAGCTTCCCAATACAGACTTCAACTTAATTTTCTAAGTTCATCTTTTACTTAATTCCTTATCCTTGGAAAAAAAAAAAAAAGATAAAAACCTTGAATGTAAGGCCTGAAACCATAAAATACATAGAGGAAAATATGGGCAAGCCGGGCACAGTGGCACGTGCCTGTAATCCCAGCTATTTGGGAAGCTGAGGATAGGAATCTCTTGAGTCCGCAGGTTCGAGATTACCCTGGGCAACATAGAAAGACTTAGTATCTTTAAAAAAAAAAAAAATGGCAAAGCACTCAAACACATCTATAGATGCTAAAAAGTGAAGGAAAACATAACAGCTGGGACTACATCAAATTAAAAAGCTTCTGTACAAAGAGAGATAATAACCAAAACAAAAAGAAACCCAACTGAATGGGGAAAAAAATTCTGCCGTCCATACAAGTAATAAAGGTCTGATAAGAAAGATCCAAAACCTCACACAACTTAGCAAAAAATAAAGCAAAAAGCCCAGTCAAAAAATAGGAGAAGAGCTAAAAATGGCCAATAGGGGTATAAAAATATGCTTGACATAACTAATAATCAGGGGAATGCAAATCAAAACCCCAATGAGATACCATCTTACACCAGGTAAGAATGACCCATATTAAAAAAAAAAAAAAGGGGCAACAGCCAAGTGCTGGAGTGGACGTGAAGAGAAAGGAGCACTCTTGACACTGCTGGTGGGATTGCAAACTGGTCCAGCCACTATGGAAAGCTGTGTGGAGGACCCTCAAATTAATGAAAATGGAATTACCATTCAATCCAGCAATCTGAATTCTGGGAATCTACCCAAAACACTAATTCAAAAGGACACCTGTACCTGAATGTTTACCGCAGCACCAGGTTCCAGAAAAACCTATATGCCCCCAAACAGATAAACAGATCAGAAAGTTGTGGTCTGTGTACACAATTAAAAATGACAAATTTGAGGCATATGTGATAACATCGATGGACCTAGAAAAAATCACAGTAGCAGAAAGGAAAAGAGAAATACGGGATGACCCCAACTATAAGTGGGACATAGGTAAAATAAACAAAAGTAAAAAGTCTGAAACTGTCAACAGAGGGTGAGGCCTTGGCCCTGCCTGCCAGCAGTCACATGCCTTGCCCTGGGGACCTGGGCTATCAGAGCCCCTCTTTCAGTGGGGAGCAAAGGCGGCAAGGCATCCTGGGTAGGTCCCTTGCGCAGAGAGCTTGGGGGGGTGGGGAGGTCCAGGTATGGTCTTAGCCATGCCCACCAGTGGATGGTTGCATGGGGCAGTCATTTGCCAGTCCAAAGGGTCAAGGCATGGTTTGGTCAAACCTCTACCCCAAGTCCCAAGGCACTTGGGACTGTGCCTGCCCAGCCATCCAGGCCCTGCCCCCATACATGGAGGTACTGGCAGGGGTCGGGGGTGTAGGATGCCCCTTCCATTTCACTATCACTCCAGCTAATCTTCAGGAGGAAGAAGAAGAGCATAAATAATACAAACACCATTATAGAATGAGTGAGGGACCAGGTAAACGTCCAGTCCACACATTTGAGCAGGACAGAAGAAATGGAATATCTAGAGAATCAGTGCATGCAGAACTGGGAAAACAACTACAGAGACCAGATGTCATGAATACACACCTACACGCTCACCAGGTCTGGAAGAGCCAAAAACTCATTTCTGAAATGCCATCTAAGAGAGCAAGATGCCCCTCCCCACTCCATGGGAGAGGAAGGCCACAGAGCCGGCATTGGCCCCACCACAGCAAAGCTGCAAACTGAGGGAGAGGAGATGATCTTTAACAGTCATTCACAGACACCTGTGTCCACAGAGAAACTTCTTCACTGACAACAGCTGAAGGTGAGGCCCCTAAACCAGACACCAGAACTATAAGGTAAACAGAAAAGGGAGTGAAGATAGAACAGAAAAGGGAGTGAAGATAGCCAGCAATGAGAAAACGTGAATAGACCACAAATAAATATAGACTGGCTGCCCAACACAAGGTTAACACTGAAAACCTACCAGCACGGTTTGCTTCCCAATAACATAACCCTCACCCAGAGAAAAGGATACTACCACAGGAAAGAGAGAGACTAATGTACTTAACACAGATTAACAAATAACAAAGAGAGAGGGGTCTGAGTGAACGGAAGAGGTGTTAGAGGGAGGGGGAGGTATCCCAATAATCATTTACTGAGACTGAAATTTAAAGAATTAAAAATAAATTAACTAATTAAAAAACTCTCAACAGAGCTGGAGTATAGAGCAAGAACAGGAAAGGGAAGGGCACAAGAAAATAAGATGATGGTTCATAGGGGACAGGTGGTGGGAAAACCCTGGGGAATATAACAATGTAAAATATATGTGCAATAAAAAAATCTATATACAATAAAAAAAAATAACCATCTATATAACAAGAATGAGCTGTCTCATCCAATAACATTTCCTGTGCCCATTCCCTTGAATTATATATATACACTTCCCTAATTATTCAAACTGCTTCTAAATCTTCTGAACAAGAATAAGCAGCAGTTAACATAGAAGTAGTCTATCAGTGAAAATCTGCCTATTCTCTAATTTGGATTGTAATTTATTTTTATTTTATTTTTATTTTTCAATTTTTTTTGGGACCAGGGTCTCACTATTTTTGCCCATGGAACTGCAGGCTCCACGTTGCCTAGGGTACCACAGACTCAAGCAATTCCCAGGCTCAGCCTCCCAGGTAGCTGGGATTACAGGCGCACACCACCACATCCAGCTATTTTTTTTGGGACTAGGTCTTGTTATGTTCCCCTGGCGGGACTCGAACCGTGACCCCTGGTCCCAGCCACGGCTTCCTAGGCTGCCACTTCCAGGCACGCACCACACAGGCATGCACCACCATGCCCAGCCTGGATTGTAATTTTTTTTTATAGTCTTTCAAGAGAACTTAAGATATTGCTGGGAGATTAACACCTTCATTAACATAAACAGCTATACTGAATTTTAAAGAGGAATAGTAACAATTCTATATAAGCAAAATATAGCTAAGCAAATATATCTTACAATTCAAAAATATTTTTCAAATTATATATGTGTACAGATGGACCATTTCAATTAAAACAATGCATAAAATGTACGGACAATATTTATAAATCTGAATTTAATCACAGTACTTGACTATCAGCCATTCTACATTATTTCTCATTATTACTATCCAGTGGTGACATACTTGACTGCCCAGAATCTTTGAAATAAAAAAAAGACGAATTTGCTTTTGAAGACCGTTTGAAGTCCTCCTTGAAAAGGAGGATGAACTATTTATGATGAACTTTACTCAGAACTCATCACATAGGTTTAGTATCATTTTTATTATTCATTCAGGTACATACTTTTGTCTGCACATGATCAATTTCTGCAATGTTAAGATTACTTTATCTTTTCATGTTTTAATTCCCAACAGAGCACTAAAATTTAGCATCAGATGAGTATCCATATTTAACCACAAAGCAATATGAAAAGGAACTATTTCCTCAAAATTATATGAGGAAGGGCCGGGCACAGTGGCAAATGCCTGTAAGCGGCAGCCTAGGAAGCTGCAGCCGGGACCAGGGATTGCAGTTCAAGTCCCGCCAGGGGCACGTAACGAGACCTAGTCCCAAAAAAATAGCTGGGCGTGGTGGCGCGTGCCTGTAATCCCAGCTACCTGGGAAGCTGAGGCTGGGGATTGCTTGAGTCAGTGCTACCCTGGGCAACGTGAGCCTGTGGTTCCACAGGCAAAAACAGTGAGACCTAGTCTCAAAAAAATTAAAAATTAAAAAAAAAAAAAAAAAACTGTAAGAGGAAGAATTTAATACTCATTTGAAAACACGATACCCTCACCTGTATTTCCCATAAAGAAGTATTAGGTTAGGCAGGCTAAGAGTCTACATTTCTGTTTTCTGTTCAGCATTACTTTTTTTCCTATCTAAATTACTAGATGTCCATAATTTAGCATTTATTTGTATGATGCTACTTTGTGAAAATGATTCCTATCCAGATTTTGTACCTTCAAGACATTAAGACTATAAACTGCTACCCAAGAATTCATTTAAATCTCTACTAATATAGATCTTCCCCTTCAATGATTACAAACAAATACTGGCTCTACTGAACTTGACATTTTAAGATATAACTCCATTCCAAGACTGGTTCAAAGCTACTTATGACATCTAATCTAGAAAAAGCAAGCGTTAGTTATTAAAGTTGAACTCTATTCTACAAATAATCTTCCACACTACACAGATGTTTCTAAGCAAACAGATCCACAGCAGGCTTGAAGTCAGCCCTATATATCTATATGGCCTTGAACACTAACTATACCTGCGTTCTCTCACATCCCAGAATTACTTTCAGCAACAACAAATGGGAGAGGGATAGGAACTAAATAGATTTGAATCTAATTATGAAAGGAAGAATCTTCCAAAAGGTTAAAATTGAGTTTTCTTAAATGATAGCAAAACATGCTATCTGGCTAGTCCTTACTTGATCTGTTCAGCTGATCCTCCAGAAGTTGCATTTGTAATAGCCCAAGCTGCTTCTTTCCTTGTCCGAAACTCAGCAGTTTGTAAAATACTAATGAGGGCTGGAAAAATGTTGGCATCTATCACAGTCTGAAAATAAAGAAAAAATAAGTGGAAATTACAAGTTTTATAGAAACATTCAGGATACTCAACGTTTTTCAGTGAGCTCCACTAATCACATACCTCCCCATTAAAAGTAAACTGAAGTTGAGTCCTTAATTTACCACTGATAACACTTCCTATCCATTCCTGAAGTCTTTTAATCTACTTTCTCCTCAAGTTCCTTTGATCTCTCTTTGTCCACCTGCAATAAATAATTCTAATCAATTCTCCAGACCTCTGCTATTCTTATTTTTCTTATTATAGCCACTATGCTTTATGTTCACTTCTTACTGAAGCCTCAGTCCAGGGTGACCAATAGCTTACTTTAGATCTGTCAACTGCCTCAAACACATCATTTGCTCTCTATCTGGTATCTTAGAGCAAGCCTCTCTAGTTCACAAAGGCTCTTTTTGTACTTATTTATTCTAAACATATTCAGACACCATTTCCTAAACATTTTAAATTTAAAATTTCCTCAGTCTATCTAGTCAGAATGAAATAGCATTTAATTTGACACAGTAATTTCACTCAACTCAGTGCCTCTCATACAGTAACACTAGTCCTCCTCAATTTTTATGTTTTTCCTTACCTCAAGAACTAAAATGAATTCATACTTCCTATATTAAGAAACTGAGAAGTTCTACTTAAGGGTCTAGCTGTAGCAGAAAATCTACAGCTGAAATCAACTCAGATGCATGCCATAAATAACTTGAGGTAAGTAATTGTGTTAAAGCAAATTAAGTCAGAAAGTGAAAGAATATTAACTGGTTTCACTCATATGGACCATAAATAAACAAAGCAAACCAACTAAGTTAGGTAAACCAAGCTAAACAAACACAGTCAGTTTTGAACTCTAGAAAAAACTATGGTGGGTAACCAGAAGGAAAGGCAAAAATTGGTGGGGAGAAGTGGGTAAAGGAGATCAATTTGATTAATAGTGAGTGGCACTAGAAGTATGGCCAAGGATGTAGTATACACATATCAAGGTTTGAAGCTATACTCCCCAAAACAAACTATCAAAATGCAATAGTAAACCAGTTAAAATTTCACTGAAAAAAGAAACTTGGATTACAACTATCAAACTCTTTCCCCCAATGGCATTCTTCCCACGACTATGCTTTCCTAGTCAAAAACTCTTTGCCACACACCAATGAAGTAAGTCAGCAGAGTTGAATGGAAAAACCCTTCCTTTTAGTCCTATAATTTACTAAAGAGGCAGTTTTATTTATCTGTTATACTTTTCTAACTTTTCTTCAGCCTTTCTCATATCCTATGGTGAACCATTTGGCTTACTCTTTGTCTTCCACTTGGACTACTTTCTCATTGCTATAAGGACAAAATAAAGAGGACCTATTTTATCCAAAATTCATAAAAAACTGAAGCATTCTAATACATAGGACCAGCAAAAAAATAAACACTTTAGAAACACAAAACACTATTCTCAGATTTTGGCAATTCAGCAAATTTTAAAAGAAAAGGAAAAAACCTACATGTTAAGTTTTAAGACATGGTCTACTAGGATAAAAAGATAAAGAAGGAAACTGGAATAACAGTGGTCTTCAAGGAAATGATGGTGATGATATATATCTTTCAGTTATCAACAAAAATAGAGAAAAAAGACAGGTGCTATGCAGTTACCTGGATTTGTGCCCTATTTCCAGCTGTGATATTAGATATTGTCCAACACGCTTCCTTTTTGATAGATTCCTTTGGGCTACTCAGCAAATGCAATAAACTCTGCAGAGCTGAGCAATTTAAAATTACCTGAAAGGAAAAATTTCAAAATTTTACTTATTGTAATAATCCAATATATCCACTATAAGTAAGTCTTTAGCCCAAAAACTTTATTTTTAGGAAAAATTAGGTAAAGAAGTAAAATGTCTTTTCTTCAAATTTAAGAAATAATTTTATAATGTAATGAAATAATCATTGCTGGTAAGAATTAGTATCTAAGATTATGAAAGTTTAACCACATATATTCACAGCTGCTAAATCCATACACAATAATGTAGTGACTATTCATTTTCCTATCCATATAGTACATTAACATTTATTTTAGGTGGGAAAATGTGACAAGTGGCCAGAAATTCAGAAGTGGTCTCAGATTTTTAACTCCTCTGACAACTCACTATCTAGCAGTCAAAATAATCAACACATACGTAGTAAAGTCTATCAGGTGCTTTATAAGACAGAAATATTTTTTAAAAAGTCCACAGATATCAAACAGATTATAAAGGTGGGGGTGGGAGGAAGATAATATACAAGAAGATCTATCCTACCAGAAACTAAAACCATAAAGGTGTAGCAATTAAAATAGTATATAGTCGACTCAAGAATTAATCCCTGAACATGTAATTCAGAAACAGTTGCAGGTATTATAAAAAATTAAGTATATAAAAAAACCAATCCTTCCTTCCTCTAGTGACTGGTGGCTTTATTTAGTAAGTGGTATTAGGATAATGGATTAGTTGAAAATTATTTAACATCAATTCCTAGCTCCAGTCATCAAAACACATTTGTAGCCATACAAAGTTTTTTTTTTTTGAGACTAGGTCTCACTATTTTTGCCTTTGGAACCATGACCTCTCGTTGACGTGGTACCACAGGATCAAGCAATCCTCAGGCTCAGCTTTCCCAGGTAGTTGGGATTACTGGCGCACACCACCACACCCAGCTATTTTCTTGGAACTGGGTCTCAGTACAGGCCCCAGGTGGGACTCAAACAGCGCTCCCTAGCCCCGGCCGTTTTATAGGCTGAAGCTTAAAGACACGAGTCACTGTGCCCGGCTGTAGCCTATACAAAGTAAATATTTAAAAAGCAAGCGTAAACAAAGGAAATTATCGCTGAGTAGCTGGTTCTGGGATATAGTGTCCAGACATAGAAACAGTAAAAGAAACAAAATAAAAATTTCACCAAAAAAGTACAAAAATTAAAAAAGATTTTGCAAGAGACCAGGTTGCTATCTTTAATATGAAAATTGATGAGACTTAAATTTTTATAGAAAATTATATCAAAAGAAAAGAAATGAAAATTAAAATGAAGCTATTTTTTGCCTATTAATGAAGCTAAAAATTATGTAACTTGCAGGTAAACAGATATAATCTTTCTAAGTCACAATATAAAAGATATTGCAAAGTAATTTTTTCTAAAGATAATGTCTGGAAAAAAGAGCCTGGTGTGGTGGTGCATGCCTGTAGTCCAAGCACTGGGAGGCAAGAGGCCTGGGATCCCATGAGTTCACGGGTTCAAGACTACCCCGGGCAACATGGCAAGACCTAGTCTCAAAAAAAAAAAAAAAAAAGATAATGTCTGGAAAAAGAACATCTAAAAAGTTAATATTGGGAGAGATGATCAGAAAAAAGACTTAATAGGGCCTGGAGTTAGGAGGAACCTTGAAACACAAGATTTCATTAGTAGAGTAGTACTAGGAAGTACTAAAATAAGACTAGATTAGGAAGGCTATCAAGGAAAGATAGAAGAAGAATGAGATTATAATCTCGAAGCAAATTCCATAGTCATTCAAGGATCTTTGTCTTATCTCATAAGCACAGAAGAAGCTCACTGTATCTAAGAAGGAAATACGGTAAATAGTGCCATTTTCAGGAAAGATCATGGTGATGTTAGGGAGGATGTAAATGCTTAGGAAAATGTAAAGATTATAGCACAGTCCTTGTGTGTGCGAAAAGATGGATCAAAGTAAGATAATTAGATACTGATCTAGGAACAAAAAATCAACAAAACAAAGTATAAGATACAGAGACACCAAATAAGATTTCAAAGTTTCAAGTTTGATGAATACTTAATTACAATGAAAAAGAACACAGGATAACTTTTGCATGTTTCATATTTTTCATTACATAATGTGTCCATGTAAAAGGTCTTAAATGATGTCCAAAAGACTTTTTTAAGTTGGAGAATGACAAGATAAAGCTTGCATTTTATAAGCATCCTCCTTGATAATAGGATAATGGTATGAGAATCATCTGAAGTCAGCCCTGTAAGAGATGACTAGAGATGGAATAACAGGACCTAGTGACTGATGAAAGGGGAAAGAGAAGAAGGAATTCAAAATCAATGTCTAGATTTTTGGACTGGACATCTGCTGGTGTCACTCACTAGATAGGAAACATAAATAAGGAGAAGTCTAGCTATACAAAGGAAAACAATGTGTTCTTTTGAAGGCAGAATAAATTTGTGATTTTTTTTTAGCATTCAATTTTATTCCATAGACATAACTTTGTCTTATTTCATATCATATCATAAATAGCTTTGTATCCTTCACCTCCAGTTTTTTCTTACTGGAGGTGAATATCTGATATATAACATTTTTTTTAATTTTGCATATTGATATATTTATATATATATACACACATAAATATTTTACATCATCACATTCATGAGAATTCTCCTCCACCATATAACCCATGAACCATCTAGATATAAAGAACTGGAAGACACTTCAGAATAAATAATTTCAAATGTTAAAAACATGAAGACTTTAAATATCTTGGTGAAAGTCAGCTGGGTAAGAAAGAAGGCTAAAATCCAATTCTCAATTCAAATGCACAAATGTAACACTTAACAAAAAACATCAATGAGTGAGGCTGAAGGATTTTTCCCTGGAAGGTACCCATAAACAGGGAGGAAGTGAGGGCAGTGGAGGAGGGGAAGCTGCCTGAACCAGGTCTGCTGCTGTGACTGGTGGCAGATTGATTTCCCTCTCCCAGGACTGCACATATGCAGACCTTCAGTGGGGTAGAGGTCATGGCCGCGTTGTTCCCCAGTGGCACCCAACGCTGGGAAGTTCCCTGCCTAGGTAAATGTGACCTGGGTGGGGAGAGCCAACCAAAGGAGGTGGAGTCATTCCATTCCACCACCACCACCGTCCCCCTCTCCTGGCACAGATCTCAAGTCCTGCCAGGGAAGGGTTGGGGTTGGTGAGTGCAACACCTCCTCTGGTCTTACTCCCATTCCAGCCAGTCCTCACTATGAACCAAAAAAAGCGCAAATCAACCAACTTTAGACATAGAGGAGGCCACAGGAAAAACAAAAGTCCTGACACATCTATCTCTAGGGAAGGACCCATTAAAGCATGAAAACAACAGATAAAGGAATGAGTGACCAACTATACCAAGGACTTATCAAAGAGCTACACCTATACCATCACTAGGGGCTGGAAGCCACAATAAGGGTTTCAGAGAAACCTGCAGAAAGAACAAGTTACCCTCCCCCACACCACAGCAGGAGGAAGGCCACAGAAACTCGGCAGTGGCCCCAAGGCCTGGTGGCAATCTGCAAACTGAGAGATGAGATAATTAGGACTAACCATTCACTAATGTCTGTCTCCAACAAGGAACTTACCTACTGACATGGGCTGGGAGACTGACTCCTTAAGCCAGAGTCCAGAAAAATATGGCAAAGCAGAAGCAAAATGAAACTAAAACCAAAATGGAGGAGACAACCAACAAAAAAGGATGAAGCATAGATAGGCTCCAAAGGAGCTGGACTGAAAGCACATTACATAGTTGAGAATGGAGATCTAAGCACCAGGATCTATCTACTGGGCCCCAGGAATGCAGATTCTTGCCCAGGAAAAGGGCAATGCTTCAGAAAAGGAAGAGATAAATGGGCTATATAACCCGATGGAAGAAACACCAAAGAGAGAGGCGTTGGAAGTGGGAGGGAGAGGGGGAGAACACATACCTAAGGGAATCAACAATTATGTAAATAAATAATAAAAAACAAAACAAACCGGAGGAAGAGAAAACAGAACTCGCCAAGAAGAAATTAACAGTAAGGTTGGAATATGAAAAATCAAAAATAGCAGGAACATTCTAATATGAGTCATGTATCTTTACAACGAAGGTGAATGGAACGGGGTGATGTTTAAGAACTTGAAGAATCCTTGTATAGGAGACTTAACATACAAAATGGAGGAAGCTATCAGTGAAGATAAGATTAAGATCACAAAGGCAAATAAAGGTTTCTTATGCTTACAAGAACCATTTCAAACAGGAGTAGTGAGAAATGAATGTGCCTGATGAAACATAAGCTCTATCACAGGGATCTCAAAACTGCTACAAGTAAAGGTCAAGACACATAGTCAAGGTATTAAAAGTTGTGTCCTGTCAATATTTTTAACAAATATTAATGAAATAGTGGTAATTCTTCCCAATAATATGAAGTTAAGTACTATAACAAACATAATCATGGAGTTCAATACATTGCTTCTGAAGGAAAAGGAATGTTTAACACTTATTCATACCTGTGTCTGAATATCATCCCCTGTGACAATGTTTCCCACAGCCCGCAAAGCAGGAGAAACCACTTTATAGTCATTATGCCTGTAACCAAAAAAAGAAATGTTATATCCACCAATTCTATCAATGATACATTTTCCTTAGGACTGGAGTTCACATAAAAATAATATGTAATGGGATTTTTAGAGTGGGAAGGTACTTAAGGTGGTTACTAAGGGTACCTTATTATGATAATGAAATATCAGTTATCACCTATAAGAGCTATATTTCCCTTTACTATTTCTGTATAAAAATTATAAAGCTTTCCTAATACTCTTTCCCAGATATTCTAGCACCTGGATTTCAAGTTTTACCTTTCATTCTTTAATATGTTTCATCTCTTTATTTGATCCTCTATGGTTTCTGAGATCATGGAAAGAATAATTAAATATGTACACAGCACTCCTTTATGGTTTAAAAAGTGTATAATTACCAGAGATGAAAGTATGTCAATAGCTCAACTAACCTGAAAATGACAACCAGATCATTCTAAATAGTAAAATTCTTCTTACTCAACCTGGTCCACTAGTGTAGACACACAAACACACACACAC
>PVHY01013424.1:0-20443 GCA_004024945.1 Uropsilus gracilis | reverse complement strand
GCCCAGCCTGTACTTCTCTTAAATAAGACTAATCACTCTTGTTAAAATGATGCTAGTCCCTTCACATTTATTTTAAAGTTTGATGACCAAAAAGAAATGATTAAACTACGTACTAATCAAGTGACTGTTAGTACAGAAGACTATTTCCCAGATTTTGAATGTTGTACTTCTGACTTCTACGGCATCCTATTGTTTTTAACTCATAATATCATTCTGTTGTTGATCTGAACCCAGAGTATACCTCGCTCTAATCCCAGAGCTTTATAATCTTTTTACTTATCAGTTGCACATGTTACACTTGGGACAGTATCTTCTTGCATCTATTCTATATCAGTTACTTTTCTTTTGGCTTGAAGCTGTACTATTTTCCCGTATCTAATTTTCTTCTGCTTTACTGTCTAAAAATATGATTAGTACAAATATAGCCTCAACTCATTTATGCCATCAGTAGATCTTCCACTCCATAATCAAAGGCATCACAAAAAGACAAAACAAAATCAGACTGAAAATCTGACACCAATCTAGATTAAGTTCTCAATGTCACAGGAAAAAAAAAAAACCTGTTTTCAGTGGTACTATACTTTTTACTATCCAGTGGGTGGTCTCAGATTATTAAACACATTTACCAGTTTGTCAAATGTTTCTGCTAAAGGACTACTAATAGAGTAAAAGGTTCTTTGTAAACTTCAAGACAAAATAGGATAAAAGAAAGCAGTAAAAGCACAACAAATTACTTTAGCATATTACTTAACAATATCAGCAATTAGAAAAGTAAAACAGGGACAAAAGAGTAGGCACTCTCTTAAAGATATCTTACATCAGCAGCTCCACAAGTCTCCTACAAACTCCTGCATCAATGACTGCTTGAATTTTATCATTGGGCCCATCTGATAGATAAGAGAGAGCCCAACAAGCATCAGCCAGTACATCAGTGTCATTGACAAACAGCAACCAGGAAAGCGCATTTAGACAGGGGGAAACCTATAAAGGGAAAATGGTATGAAATTCAGTAGATATAATACTGACATATTATAATAAATATATATAATAACCAGAAGTAAAGTTTAGCCAAAAGAGAAACTTTAGAAAGCGAGAGGTACACTCTTGGTGGCTTTGGGGTGATAGTATTTCTAAAAAATGAAAAAGCAAGTTCCCAAGTACATTTCTATCTTTGGAAATACTCTCAACTGGCCTTGCAGTTTACTCTTATGTGGTAGTCAGAACCCCAAAAAATGATTTCAGAGTGACATTTAATATATATTAATTCTCTTGGCGCAATTCCTTATCTACACACCCTGGATCAGAAAGGTGAAGGGACTGTTCCAAGTGCTAAGAAATTCTGTATTTGAGGTACTTGGTTTTGAATAAAATATGGTGTTCAAGGATCAATTCACAGCTTTTTGCAGGTAATAATAATTTAAATCCACATTGAAACAAAAATAACAGAGTCCTACTTTTCCATTAATAGCTAATGCTAGCATTTAAAAAATTTTATCAATTTTTATCTATCTGTCCTCATTAACTTGATTCTATACTTTTCTGCCAATTTCCCAAAAGAATAATTCTTACTTTTGCAAATTCTGGAGGTGGGCTTTTCCCTCTACAGAGATTAGACAGAGCCCATACTGCATTCCTGGTCATAGTTAGGCGATTTTGCTTGGAAAATAACCTGTAAGCAAGAGAAATGATGATACAATGGTTAAATAAATAAACGTTGTCTGACCATTGTAAGACACTCAACTATTTAGTGGTACTGATAAACAGAGGTCTTCAAATAGCTTTTCTCCAGAATAAAGTCTAATTTATTCTAATTATAACAAATTCAGAATTTTGGCACTGAAATAAAGCAGGATGCCTGAAGAAAATAACCTGAATAAGAAAATATCAGTAACAAAAATTAACACCATGGAATTCAGAGGATTTCCAAAAGTGCTTTGCTTTCCAACAGATGTCCTGTATTTTTATTACTCAAAAAAAGAGAAATAGATAAACTTACTGCAAAAGAGGGGGAAGAATATTGCAGTCTAAGACATAGTCCCTGCACATGGTACTATCTCCAGCAATGTTGCCAAGAGCCCAGACTGCCTGTGAAAGAATTACTCATTAATGACAGAATACACAGCTTGATTTTTTTCATAATTTTCCCCCCAAATGCCAACACGTAACAACTCTTTACAGAATTATATATATATCAATCAACATATAATAGTAACATTCTTAAGTACACTCCTTAGGAAGGCAAATGAAATGGTTGTGGGGCTGGCAGAAGATGATCAGTAATATTATAAAGTGTACATGTGTGTATTCATGATAGTAAGTTATTTAAAGGGAGGGCAATTTTTATGCATATTTACCTTAGGGGGACTTAACCCCTAAGAAACACTGACTAAAAGTCCTTAGAATACAGCAGAGATTCAAATGGCTTTCTCAGCTGATTTAAAAGTTATTTTAAGCCCTTGCATATAAAAGAAAACAGAGAACAAAGAATTTAGGAACACTCAAAATGCAGAAAACTTCACTATATTTTAGACATTAATGGACATAGTAATTATCTTTACAGTGATGGTTACAGACATCAAAACTTATTTGTACACTTTATAGAAACACAAATGATGCACTAAATCAAATACAGATTTAATAAAGCTTGTAGTAATAAAAAATTCATGTTTTCTAAGCCTGAACAAAGGTGACAAAGACCTGCTTCAGTCAACAACAGAGATTACTACTAGAAAGATTAGTAACTACTTGCATAGCCTAAAAAGCTTAAAAATTTCAGAACTAGAAGGGAAAAAATGGTTTAATGGTTTAAGAGAAATTGTGCCTACAGGCACAACGATATATTCTATTTTGGTTAATTTTGGACTTCTAGAACAGTCCTTGTGATGAACCATGGATTGCAACGGCAAGCAGTAAAGCCCAGGACTGGAATATAAACCCAAAGGGAAAGCTATTCTTTCATGTTTCTCTGTTTCATTTTTTACCTGCTCCTGGACATCTTCAAACTCTGAGCTGAGCAATTCTATGAAGATAGGCACAGCTCCTGCCTGAATCACAATCCGGGTCTGAAGAGAATTTCCTGAAGCAATATTTGTCAGTACCCAAGCTGATTCAAACTATAAAGATAAAAATAATTTCATTATCTTACTGGAATTTAATAGCTTATTTACTTATAAATAAGCACTATGTGCACATGAAGAAAAAAGCCTGAGAGTTTTACTTGAACACATCTACTGTTTGAATAATTTTATTGACTGATTGACTGAGACTAGGGCTCACTGTGTTGCCCAGGACTAAAGTGATCCCTAGCCTCAGCCTCCCAGGTAGCTGGGATTATAGGCACACACCACCAAGCCTATTGTTTGAATACTTTTAAAAGAATTCCTTAGTTTAGAAGAACATTCAAGGTGTCTAAAATTTCAGACCAAGGTAGAACTGACAGAAGATCATAAACAGAATGAGGGATCACATTACATGCTGATATGGAATGATATCCCAAAAAATTAATTTTTAAAAATGCTGAGCTGAAGTGTACATTACTATAGTATTTTCCATAGGGTTAAGGAGAAATATATGAGTTGATACACTTATTGCACAAGGTATCTCTCGAAGGAGTCATGAGACTCTGTAAATACTTGTTATATACATGGAAAGACCAGACTGAAAGAAAAATACCTCACTGTAAGTTATATGTGAATCTTAGCTTTAAACTGTATATATTACCTAACAAAAAGTAAAATTAAATAGTTACGGGTAAGAAGTAAATGGGAAGAGGATATTAGTATAAACTGTATAAAACAAAGGGAGAGTAGTTAAAAAGGAAAAAATTTTAAATACAAAGTATGTGAAAAGGAGTTAACAGGCATACACTAAAAACAGCTTCATATTTAAGAACTTCTAGTAAGAAAGAAAGCTCCAAAACAAGCTCAGAGATTGACCCTGTTAAAAGAGCATCTTTCTTTAAAGACTGAAGGAAATTGTAGCCAATAAAAAAAATAACAACATATTATTAATTCTACATAGCTCTGTAACAATTTAACTCTTACATATATTGAAGAATCCAAGAATAAACTTTAATAATTCTACCAAGAGTTCTTAAAGTTTCCTCTTCCTTCTTCCATTCTTCTATTTAACCCTTTAATGTATCACATATGCACAAAAAAACCCTGCGGTATGCCCTTTAATGAAATAAAAAGTGATCAAAAAACAGAGCTCTGTCTGATAAGCTTCTGGATCTCTTGAAAGTCAACTGTCATACAGAAAACTAAATCATCAATCGGAGTGGAAGAAGTAAAAGAAATATGGGATGACAATCTGATTAGCATAATCTAAAGTTACATGAACAATAGCAAATTCAGGGCTGAAAATGCTTAAAGAAAAATACATTCAAAGAAACTTACAAATGTAACATATATGAGGGAGATAACGTGATTTACAGTAGCACAGCAGTCCAGACTAGCAGCATCTCCATTAAAACATACTTTTCATCAGGAGACTTTTCTAGGAAATATTATGTATCACAAAATGAAATCTCAAATCCTTCTGATACAGTTAAATTATATTAAATTACTACTGAAACCAACGCTCAACCCTTTCCAAAATCTGTCTGAATTGCAACATTTCTTTTTCTGCTTTATATTTGTTTATATTTTCAAAGCATTATTTACATACAGCTGATCCTTAAAATAATTCAGAGAACTCTGCCATGTGTATTTTATAAATGAGGAAACTGCTAGAATGAGAGCCAATAACCTTGACTAATAAATGACTGTTACATAGCCACTCAAAGGAACAAGATTACAGCCTTCTAATCTAATCAGTTTATGAAATCCAGTTAGTTGTCTCTCAGAAAAACATCTCTAACACTGGCAAGAATCTTTCTTGCACCTAGAACAAAAAATTTTAAAACAATATGTCAGATTATTTAGTGGATGCCAAAAAGAAATCAGGTCACTTCAAATGTAGTCTTCACATACAAGAACAAAAGATGTGAGCACAAAAGCAAATTTTTCTACCAACAAAGCAAACTCAAAGAGTTGTCAAGATACTGCAAGGACCTAGTCAAAGAAATGAAGACTGTAAGGAAAAACAATCTATAAAGAATAAGAAAGATTGGTATACATACCAGTCAATATCAGAAAGATAAAGGATTGCAGCAAGCTTTTTGATGAAAAAAAAAAAAGGGAATAATCTGAGTAAATAAAAGATATATAAATTAGTTATCAACAAGAAGAAATTGGAATGCTAACTGATGCCATAGTTCAAATTGTTGTGTTCCTGGTGATTTTTAACACCAAAGACCTCAAAGGAAATGAAAGCTAATTTCAGATGTTAATGGAGTGAATGAAAAACAGACATAAAACAAAGTAATGACTAGGAAATGGCAGAGTGACTAACAGCCTGAATACAGATAGAAGAAAATCAGAAATTAGAACATCTCAGCAAAAGGACAAAGTATCACAGTTATGTTTACTGCTAAGACGCACACAATGATGACAACTTCTTAAAGCAAAAAACAAATATTCAAGAGCTCTTTTGGAAGAGTGGAAACCAGAGAGTAGTTTTGATACTACTGTGAAGGAAAGTAGATGAAGAACTATAACCAGAGGACCACTGGAAACTCAGTAACATTCAGGCATCATGAAGCATCAACACACAGAGTGCTGCTCACTTTGATGTTTACCTTGTAAAAACTCATTCAGTTATAATTGTACAGTTTATGCATGTGTGTCTACGTGATCTATATGTGGGTGTGTGTGTGTATAGGTGTGTGTGATTAGAAGAAAGAACATTCCCCTCAGAAGGATAGGTTCCTGTTAAAGTATTAGAAGAAGACATTTTCAAATGTCAATAAGCATATTTTTAAAAAACTTGTCAATCTTTGAACTATGTAGCTTTCCCTTCTCTAGTCATTTTTTGCTTCCTGATTTTTGTTTTCAATGTCTGGTTGTTGGTCTTGGATTAGAATTTAATATGAGAGCTGTGAAATGGAAAAGCCCAAAATTGACAGCAAAAAAAACTACATAAAATTATAAAAGTGACGGGAAGAATTTTAAGTACAATGACTCAGGAAAAAAATCAGTAACAGAAGAATGAAAAAAAAATTCATGCAAGGAAACAATCTGTCAGTCAGCTGGGACTGCTGATAAACTGTAATTCCACTAATATTTTCCACTGCTCAGAACATGCTAAAACAAGACTATAACTGAAATCTGAAGGGCATACTGAAGGTTTGATATTTTTCTCTCTACTCTTTCTCAATCTCTACCTTCTGGTGCTCAGTTCCTTAAATAAGGAAAATGAGAATCCAAAGCTGAAGTACTTCTGACCTCCTATCAAGTTTCCCACTCCAGGTTGAGGTACGCCTGGTTCCCTTTCTCCATTTGGATCAGGACTCTGTTGCTGGCCACTTTGCCGGTTCCACTCTGGTTCCTAGCAAATGCCAGGCTCACCTGGAGAGCAAGTGAAAAGAGAGGCTCACATCAGAAAAATAAACCCAGATATCAAACCCTGCAGAGAACAGTGCCTGAATTATCTGAGCAACCTTTCAAGAAAGGTAGAGGGATCAGTGAGGATGGGAAAGATGTAGTAGAATAAAGACTTACTGCAGTTTATCACATTAAGCTTTTAGAGGGGATAAGAAAGGCAAGAATGTGGTAGTTAACACCACTTTAATTCAAATGTACAGCTTTAAAAGGTGTACCAGTCTAATGCCTGGCACTAGAAGGCGATGTACTTATTTCCAGGTATAAATTTCCACAGATTTGGGAAATGCAACATCTTAGAACTGCAAAGAATTACAAAGCAGTTAAAAGATGGTGGGCCTAGACTCATAAAACTAAATATCCTGGGAATATACATATATATGGCAAACCAATCTCATGTCAATGGCTTAAGGAAGCCTGAGGCCTACTTTTCACTGAAAGTATGCTTAATCTAAATAGCACTGTTTGCTTTCGATATTCGAGATTCCACTCATAGTCATCTCATTTGAGAGCAAGTAGAGTATGTGGGTAGCACTGCCTAAAGCAGGCATTTTTAGATCCCTGATTTGAAGGACTGACTTGAGGATAAGGAAAGTCAAAGAAGAAATGAAAGAGAACCTGCTCTAGGATTTGCTTCTTAATTTAAACCTTTATAGTAAAGGGATTATTGTTCATAGACTTACTAATAAGTTTAGCTAATATGACCATGTACTATGACTCATTCTGGAAGAGAAACAATAAAAGTCCCATTCCAAACAATATCTGCATTTCTAGTAAGCAAATAGGAGTAGCAGGGACAACTTAATGCCAGTGTTCTCCAAGAAAAAAGAGGAAGGAATGCCCTCCAAGCTTCCCAGAGCACATCTAATTATCTGAACATGAAGCCTCCTGCCTCAAACATCTCCCTAATGTTTCTGGGTGGTCAACATCCTGAGTCACACTGAAAAGAGAACACCGTTTTGTGCTTAATGTACAGGAAAAAAAAGTGAGGGACCTTAGATAATAAACAGGTTGGTTATTTCTCAGACTCTGGGTAGCTAAAATGAAAAACATGAGGTGGTCACTTCCAGAGGAATCATTTCTCAATGTTTCAGTCAAATTATGAGTTTGCACAAGGGTGAAATCTGAGAATTTAGACAGAAGCAAACCAGAGTGTTCTGAAGGTTTTTAATCTATAGACATGTTAGTAAATTTGAAGATTATAGTATTAAAAGTGACATATAAGTTGTATGTGTTAGTCAGTAGAGGGCTCTGTTTGAGAGACTATACTATACTCTTGAGATAGTAATGGAGAATGGGGAAAGACTCATTTCTCTGACTTTTGCTTCTGATAGTAGTGATACACCTGTCATCTTTAACACATTAAGAAACTGGACCTCTGCAGACACGTATCCAGAAGTAAATGTGGTATCTCTGAATTGCTCTCATTGTCAGGAGAGAAACATTTCTTTCACATAAACAAAAGGATAATTTTCCCTACCTCCCTCTTCCTACAAAGCTTTCAAATGATAAAACTGCAGTAAGGCTCTTCATTTGGTCCCTCCGGCTTTCTTGGCAGGTTGCTTAGGAGCTCAGACTCTGTTCTCTGCAGTGTTGGTTGTCTGGATTTCCTTTCTCTGAGAAAAGTTTCTCTTTCCTTGGTGAACCTGATTATATTTCAGGTATGGAGATCCTGGTCTTAGATAGGAACCAGAATTACAATCCAGGAGCCAGCTAGCAAAACAGAATCTTAATTCAAATGAATTTGGGGATTAGTAAATATCAATCTGGAGAAGAAAATCTGGTGGGACACTGAAGTACTCTACCTGTTCTGGATTGCTTGTTTTTCCTCTGGAAGGAACTCATCACCGCAACAAAGACAGTAAAAGAAGGAGAAAGATGGGATGGGAGGAAAGGAGAGAAAATATCAAGACAAAGTATCAAGTCCTAAGAATTACTTAAAACGCTCTGGACAGTATGGAATCTGGGGACAGGGGCTGTCATTTACAAAAAAATATGCCACAGTCCTAGCAAAAGCAAATGAAGAATAATTATGATTGCTACTGGCAAATATTTACTGTGAAACAATAAGCCCATTTTGTGAAAATAAGAATTTTAGAAACCATAAACATCCATTAAAGATTAATACATAAAATGATTCAGTTGCGGTTACTCCAAAGAAATGAAGCTACTTTAAAAAAAAAAAATCACTAGTTTACTTAAACTTTATTCAGGAAAAAAAGAAGTACTTAAAAATTTTTAGGTAACTTCAAGAATGCTATCCTGCACAAATTCAACCGAAAAGCTGAGGAATTTCTTCATGGAACCTCCACATAACACAGTATTGATTGACTAAATTATCACAGTAAAGCACAGATTTCTAACAAGGCTATCTCCTTTCCAGCTCTTTGTGGATAAAGGGAAGGTTAATTAAGACCAAGTTTGAAAATGAGTAGATGACCTAGCCTATGTTACTCAGCCCTGAGAAAGCCAACAAATATTACCTAAAACTTCTACAAAACCAACGTTTATGAAGTGCACACAGAGGATCCTCCACAGCAAATAATTCCCTATTGGATAAGCATAGTCAGCAATCATCAATAAATAATCTTTACAAGATCAGTAATGACAATTTTGAAGAATAAAGTCAAGGGCCTGGATATTAATGCAATCAAAACAGCTCACAGTATAGTCAGGAATAGTATTTTCAAAAAATCAAACCCTCATGTAGATTAAAATAAGCAACAAATCTGTGCACAAAATGTATGTTTGTAAAGAGAATCAACATATGATGAAAGAAATGAAAATTGTTCGCACCTGCAATGTACAATTCTCTTTTCGTTTCAGGAACTCCACAAACCTGGCCACTACTCCTGGTGTGCTGATAACTTCATCAATAGGAGGATTAGGTTCTGTCTCCCCCCAAAAGAAAAGGAAAGAAAACAATCCTTTGATTTCAGTGCAAGAATTTAGAGTTCAAAATTATTTCCTAATATCCCTCCCTCCACTTTAGCATCTCTTTCATGCTGGAAACCTAAAAAGCAAAAATTGGGTTTATTTACTTTGAGACTGAGGTAGCAGCTTGAAAGGTTTCACAATAATATAAGCCTTAACATGGAATAGGTAGAATCCTTAAAGAGTAAAGTTAGTGCTTTTATTATTTTAGAATAGTTAGCAAATAGGGGTTTCTTGTAGCCCATTTTCTTATATGGCTTTTTAACCTATTGCTTTGGTTTTAGCACAAACTGTCTTAAAAAACTGGATTAGGAAATCATGAGTGCAGGATTTAATTTTACAGCTGCAATAAGTAGGAACCAGCAAGAATTCACTAAAGATGACTTGCCAAACTAATCTCATTTTATTCATAACAATGTGTTATTTATAAAGTCATTCAATAGAAACTTGCCCAATGAATAGACAGGAAATGCCCTATATAATCAACATGATATTTCAGCAAGAGATCTGACAAGGTTTTTGATAACATTCATGTGGTAACGCATCAGAACTGTAGTTGGACTACAGTACTACTAGTGATTCCTAGCCAAGTCAATGATTCTACTGACAGAGATGATTAATGGTCCAATGGTAATTTAGAGAACTCTGATGACATGTCCTTTGCCTGGCTGAACATTTTATCAACAATTCAGATATAGACAAAAAATACATTTTATGATAAAAAATGAAATAATATACTGGATTACAGAAATAACATAAAAAGAACAACCCTAAGTAAGATTTATAAAACAAAAGCAAAATTCAGCAACTGAATTTTTTTTTAAGCAATTCAAATAATCCACATGACTTAGACAATACCTAAAATCAGTTCAAGAAATGCAAGGGAGTTTACATTGCTGCAAATACAACGAAATGTTATTATGCCATAACTACCATTAATGGTTTGTTGATAGACTTTTGAAATGTATACTTTATAGACAAGTGATCTTACATCTTAAAACAATAACATGTGAAATATTATATTCTAGTTATATCATTTTTAGGAGAGGGAGGACTGGCAATCAGAATACCTACAGGAAACGTGTCCCATGGTAAAAGGCCACATGAGGTAAGAAACCCATTAGGCTCAACATGCTAAAAGAAGTGGTATGGGAACTGTACAAGATAATGGCTTTCAATTATTAAGTTTTTACACAAAGAAACATTAATTATTTAGCTAACCTCAAGTGATACTTTAATTAATCATTAATGATACCAAATAACCATAACTTACTAGTAGGGGATCAGATTTTTAAGTAGTTACTACCAATAATTTAATAAAGTTCAGAGTTCTTTACACTTGTTGGGACTGACAAGAATTATGTTCCAATCTACTTTAATTATAGAAAAAGAGGGTAACTACTCCACCCACCAATAAATCCATATTTCAGTGATAAACTGCTAACATTAAAATCAATAATTATTGCTCTTTCAAGTTATATTTTAAAGGTTTTTCCTAAAAGAGAATACAGATTCTCCACTTAAATTAACATGAAGTATTAACTACTGTTTTTATTAATGTAAGGTCTTTTACCAGACACCTCAGAAACGAAAAGAAATTCTTTCTGGTTCTGATGAGACTGCACAAATAAGGAAATTTAAAACTTAGCCATAACTGCATTTGTTCTTTTACTTTGTTGACAGACACACTCCCAAAGCAAATTATTAGTGGTGCAGAAAACAGATTATGGGAAAGTAAGATTTTGTAAATAAATGAAAAGATAAACTTAACATATTTAGAACTCACCTTTTGAAAGTAGTTTTCTGAATTTCTGAGTTGCTGAAAGCTGTTGCTCTGGGCTATTGGAAAATATCATTTCGATCATGTCAGAAGTAATAACTCCACCCTGCAATCACAAACAAAATACAAGAATAATAAATTCTAACTACTTTAAAAGGAAACAAAGGTAACAAACTGTAAGGTAACAAACTGTAACCAAGTTATTAACTTAGTATTTATCTAGAAGAGCTACACAGAGGTTGGGCAGGGTTTTTTTTTTTACATGCAGAGATGTTTGAGATGACTGAGCTGATGAAGTCAAATTCTATCATTAAAAAACTCACAATAGTGACAAAGTAACCTGAGTAGCAAAAACTAAAACAAGGCATTAATTATCTTCTACTTGTTACTCATATGGCTGCCTGACCCATCAGATGGTTTCTGATGGCCTCAAGCTTCACTGCAGTCACTCCATCTCTATCACATCATTCTTTCTATACTGTGCCTACCCCATTTCACTATTAGATATTTTTCTGTATTACTTCTTAATTGCCCAGGTCCATCCAGTCTAAACCTTAAGGTCTTGAGAGCAGAGCAAATAGTTTTTCTCAAGAAAATATCTAAGAATCTAAAACCGATAGTTGCCAATAGGAAAAGAAATTGGATGATGGAGGTAGGTAAAGTTTAAAAAAAAAAAAAAAAAACCACGTGTGTAAAACCATGTGTGGCATGGGTGTGTGTACATGTAAATATACATAGATGTATACCTAGATGATCGATTAAAACATTAAATAACAAATATAACAAATTGAAAACCTAGACAGTGTTCCATTTAAACAAAGCATAATTTTTATGCTGATATAAAGCTTCAAGAAAGTTATAAAACATTACAACAGAAAATTCCAATAGCTATTATATGGAATCAATTTTTAAATCAAATAGATTCATTTTTATAACTGAAAAGAGTAGCAAATTAGGGTTTCTTTTAAATCTACTATTCAGTATTTAAAAAATAACTTGGTTTTATAATTATGTTTTTTCATTTTTTTAATTTGGTTAATTCTGTTTAACCTCATGTTATCTAAAATACAACAAACATTTGATGAAACAAGATAAAAGTTTAGGGATTCTCTTAAAAATGAAATGCCAATACCTTCTATATTCACCATCTAACCTTTGTATCTTCAGCAGAAAAACACTAATGACAGTTTCTTTCATTATGCTACTTACTGGTGCCATTTCCATGTTATTAATCTGAGCCTCATGGAAGCCTCCATCTGACATAACTTCTTCTTCTGTTTCTTCTTCTGCTGTAGCAACATTTCTTCGTTTGAATAACTGAAAAATAAAGAACTATCACTACAGCATCTCTAACACAAGATAGTTCAACAACCAAATAATACTAGAAAGTCTACTTATAAAGCACTAAGGATAAAGGTTTTTTTTTTGTTTGTTTGTTTTTGAGACTAGGTCTTGTTTTGTTACTCTGGGTAATCCTGATCCCATGGACCAAGTGATCCTTAGCCTCCCAGGTAGCTGGGATTACAGGCACCCACCACCACGCCCAGCTGCTTTTTTTGAGACCAGGTCTCACTATGTTGCCCAAGGTAATCTCAAACCCAAGAACTCAAGCGATCCCTGGCCTCTTGCCTCTCAGTGTTTGGATTACAGGTGCACACCACCACGCCCAGCAGAATGAAGTTTTTTGAAAATCATTTTAAAAATTTAAATTTTGAGTCAGATTCAACCTGTTCTACTAAAAATTTATTTCAAAATTTTTCAGTATTATAATTTAGTACAATTTACTAGCACAATATAATACCAACACTTTAATGAAATGAAATTACTAAGCAAATCTGATAATGCATGACATGTAAAAAAGATGAATATGAAAAAGGAGCTGTGGCATGCTTGGCCATTGTCCTCTTCCCCCTAGCAAAGTGAGTGATAAGACCACTACATCTGGGGAACTAAGGAATAAAATGCGGTCAGAATCATTTTCCCCTAACCCTCAAGAACAGTGCATTGAGGTGCCCTGACCTTCCCAAGTTGCCCAGCACACAGTAAAAATAAATAACCACTACTTGAATACCACCTTTCAATCATTTCTAGTTTACATAGACAAAGGAAAATAAAATAGCTCTCTCCAAATGAAGCACACTAAGGTGCTTTTCATTACATATTTGAATCCTCTAATCCCAGATGAATGGAAAAAACTCTCATCTCTTTACAAGTGGTTGTTTTAGATAGGAAGGTAAATGTGGACCTTTCTATACTTTGGCTGGAAGCCCAAGTCCTCATAGTACCTTTCTGATACTTAATATATCCCGTTTTTGGCTAGAGGAAGCCACTTAAGCTAGCTCCTTAATGTTTTCACCGCAATTTCAGTGGTCTAATAACTTCTCAACTTACTTCCTTTTGTATTACTAAAAAATACTATAGGTTCCGTTTGAATAGTTCCTATTTTTAATTGCAAATCAACTATTTTTCTAAGAAGTCTTGTTCCTTTGAGTGAAAAATTCTGATGACTACAATCTCAGGGTGCTTGGAATGCCCACTGTTGAAAGGTTTTTCACTTACCTCTCTGAACCCTTTCAGGACACAGTTGGGTTTTCTGTGTTGTTTTTGGGGAAAAAATTATGACTCCCAATTATATTACCAGTTCAGATTTACATAACTTCTTTGACTTTATATTCCTGTATTTTCATAAGCTAAAAACTCCAGGTTCTGAATATTAACATAAAACTTGTTTGCTTTATCTATATACAAAATTAAGATTAAGCTTGGTTAATCAACTAAATTAAATCTATCATTCTACAAAACTTACATCTACAGTGTTCCTTACTATGAACATGGCATGGTAGGAGGCTGTTAGTAATCTTTAATTACTATAGGTCATAAAGAATACCATGGTTAACAACTGGAATTTGAAATTAAAAATGCAATACCATTTATATCACAAGCATATAACATCATCCCACAAGATGAGAAATTCTTAGCAAAGAGAAGCCCTAAGCCTCCAGTTATGCAGCAAATCCAAAGTATAAATAACACTGAAAGGAGGAAAAAGACAAACATGCAGAGTACAGGTGTCCAGAGGGGGGAAAAATAAAACTGATGAATTTAAGTTTAGTCAAATGGAAAATAAGACAAAAGCAGTAAAAGCTATAAGAAAGAGTAAGAATTAATTCATTCTTATTCTAAGGATTATTCTAAGGATTCAAAGAAGGCCAAGCAGGCAAAATAAGACAACTCCAGAAAATATCAAAGTACAAGACAGGAAATGTTTCACTGCACTATTCATCTTGCCAAAAAATGATACATATTGTAATATAACTAAGCAAAAAGATGGATATCAAGGAGTCATGTAAAAACTTAAATTTTCACTTGCGCTAAAAGATAGTATTTTAAGTTGCTAGTATTTCATCAATTTAGTATCAACAGATTGTATTTTAAATTGATAAAGATATATAGCAACAAAGACATGTTAATTAGGAATATAGCAATATAAACCACATGGACAGCTTAAAAGGTTGAAACTGATTTATGAGGGAATGAGATTAGGTACAATATTGTTTTGGTTTCAGGTATTTTAGAACAATTTAACTTTTTCAACTATGTTCTTGGATTATTCTGATCAAGTTTTTAAAAAGAAAAAAAACTTGCAAAAACAATCATAATTTGCATATCTTATACTCACTATTGCCTGAACTTGCCAATCTAGGTAAACAATGAGAAAAAGATGGCTTATCCACAAGTTTGTCAACTTGTTTATCATTTCAAAAGATATATTTTTATAACTAAAACCATCAGAGCAAGACTCCATTCTTCATCTCTATGACTTTTACAAACTTTTTAGCAACACATCACCTAATCAGAATGAGTCAGAAAGAATCTGCATTTAATTCAAAGTATTTTAATAGTGAGTGTAAAGTGTTCATCTTTTTGTATGTGAAAAGTATAAGTACAGGCTTAATTAGAATGATTACAGAAATCATATTTTTGTTTTTTGTTGCTAAAAAATTTATTTTAGTTACATCAGTGTTAAATGGAGTGTGTTACCTACATAACAAGTATTTAAAGCAAGTGTGCTGAAAGAATATCCCTAAAAGATAGTTTATCTTCTGTGTACTTGACATCATCAACTCCTGTACTAACCTCAAATCTAGCTGTTCAGTTGCCTATGCCAATGACTTTTCTCCACTGATGACAAGCAATTGTGGGAAGATAAACAGTACCTAAATAAATCTTCATTTTACTAGTGTTTATCATTTCACAAATTAGGCATGACAATAGTATTGCTGAGGTATGCCCAGGCTAAATTGGCTTACGTAGTTCTCCACAAATTAAGAAGGTATTAAGAAATACAGTAAAATCAGGAACTTGTCTTGAAAACATAGTGAAGCACCATATCAGATCTCCCACCATGAAAATGACAGAATTTCGATGACTAAAATCTTTATTCATGCATTAAGTCACTTTGGGGTGTGTAATTTTTAAGGATATAGAGTATTTGCCTTCAAGCAAGAAACTAGTTTAAAATTTTGTTAATATAAATCTACAAAGAAGTTTCACTACAGAAAAAGCAATCTTCTCCAAGAAGAAGCAGACAAAAGAACACTATATTAATAATGGAGTGTTATTATAACATTTCTTCTTTTCATATATTTTTGAGGTATTGGTTTACAATACTGTATGATTTAAGAGACAGGTTCATAACTCTTCAATCTACATTATCACACCACACCCACCACCAAGCACCCATAATCTCCACCATAGACCAGTGACTCACTCTAATCCTTCCCCTCTAGCAGCCTCAATTTTGCGGTCATAATTCTAGGATTTATTTTGATTTAATTTTTTCTGTTCCTTTGTTTCTCTATGCTCTCTACGCACAAGTGAAATTAATGACTATTTGTCTTTCTCCATCTGACTTATTTCACTTTGTATAAGCACCTTTAGTTCCATCCAGGTTGTCACAAACGGCAAGCTTTCATGTTTTCACATCTCAGTAGTATTTACATTCTGTATAGATACCTACCACATAGCTTCATCCACTCATGTGTTGTTGAGCATTTAGGTTATTTCCATTAACTTGGATATTGTAAATAGTGCCACAATGAACATTGGAGTGCATAGATTCTTCTGGATTCCTTGGACAAAAACCAAGGAGCAGAACTGCTAGATCATAAGGTGTATCTATTTTTAGTATTTTAGAGGGGACCTCCCTATTGTTTTCCACAGGGGGTGAAATGAGCCTACATTCTAACCAATGATGTATGAGGATTTCTTTCTCCCAACACCCTTGCCAATACTTAGTATTTCCGGTTTTGTATATATGGGTCACTTTCATGGGAATGAGATGGTATTTCACTGTGGCTTATTTTTCATTTCCCTGGTCATTAAACATTTTTTCATGTGCCTATCAGTCATCTATATGTCTTCTTTGAAAAAGAGTTGCTAAGCTCTTCTGTCCATATCTTGATTGGTTTCTTGGTTTTCTTGTTGACATCTATGAGTTCTTTGCAGATATGGGTTAATAGCCCCCTTTCAGATGTATGATACAAATATTTTCTCCCATTCACTAATATGTATTTTCATTTTAATGGTAGTTTTATTCTTTTAGTGTAGCTTTTAATTTAATGTAGTCCCATTTGTTTATTTTTGCTTATTTTCCCTGCCTTTGGAGACAAGCACCCAAAGATATTACTGAAGCCATGGACGGCTTTTCCTATGCTTTCATCTATATATTTTATGATTCTGGCCTTAAACCCAGTCTTTTAACTCATTTTGAGATAATTTTTATATAGTTGTGAGACTGGTCTAATTTCTTTTTCCTGCATCTGGTTGTCCAATTTCCCCAATATCAACTGTTCAATTCACTTCCCTTTCTCTGTTGTTTACTCTTAGTTCCTTTGTCATACTTTTAGTTGTCTATATAGTGCAGTTATATTTCTCAGCTCTCAATTCTATTCCATTGGTCAATATAACTACTTTTATCCCAATAGCTATCATACTGTTCTGATTATTATAACTTGTATTATAGTTTTAAATCTCCATTCCTCTTCTTTTTATGTGATTACATTGGGCTTCCAAGGTGTTTCATGAAAATTCCACACATATTTCAGTAATACTTGCTCAATTTCTAAGAATCTCATTGCACTGAAAATACATAGTGCTTAAAGTAAATAAAATGGACATTTTCTCTCTCTTTTTTTCTTTTTTGAGATTAGCTCTCGCTATTTTTGCCCATGGAACTGCAGACTCACATTGCCCGGGGTACCACGGACTCAGCAATCCCCAGCCTCAGCTTCCCAGGTAGCTGGGATTACAGGCACGTGCCACCACGCACAGCTATTTTTTGGGACTAGGTCTTGCTGTGCTGCCCTGAGTGGGACTCGAACTGCGTTCCCTAGCCCTAGGCGCTTCATAGGCTGAAGCTTACAGGCACGAGCCACTGTGCCCGGCTAAGATGGAAATTTTAACAGAATTAGTTCTTCCAATCTATGAACATTGAATATTTTTTCCATGTTGTTGGATCATCTTGTTTCTTTTAACACAATCTTCTAGTTTTTGTTAAATAGGTCTTTTACCTCCTTTGTTATGCTTAGTTTACATTGTATAATTTATAATACAATTTATAATACTAATTGATGCTACTACAAATTGGATTATTTTTTCTGCATTTTTCTCTTCCAATTCATTAATTGTGCACAGAAATACAATAACTTTTATATATTGGTTTTTGTAGCCTGACACTACTAATTCATGATTTTTAATAGTTTAGTGAAGTCTTTGCAAATTTAGATTTCTTTTATATTTTCATTTGCCTTACTGCTCTAGCTCTGATTCCACTACTATGCTGAATAGTAGACATGAGAATGGATATCCTCATACCTAATCTTAAAGGAAAGAAAAGGAAGTAAAGGTAGGTAGAGAAAGGCAAAGTGAGGGTGTGAGTCCCAGATTCTCCAGCAGGTATCCTCAGGTTAAAGATGATCAAAGTATTAATTTCCTAAATGTTCTTATAATACAGATTTAGGGTTGGAAAGAAATATACCGAGTATCTGCTTTAAAATACTATTAATACACACACATGCACACATGCACACGCGCACACATATACACACAGAAACAAAGCAAGTATGGGAAACTGTTGACTATTACTGAATCCAAAGGAAAAGTTTGAGGTTCACCAGCTAGCATAATGTTTACATATTTATAATTTTTCAAATTAAAGTTTATAATGAAAAGCAATGTTTTACTGGTCATGTGAGAATTCATTAACAAACATGCACATAAACTCATAAGGAAGATTCAATTTAGATTCAAAATAAAATACACTTTAAGACAATTAGGCCAATATTAAACAGTGCTTATATTAGGAACAGAGGAATCTGAGCCATTTTTTTTACTCCACTTGTATTATCTCCTCTCCTCCACTCTCCATACATGCTGACTTTATAGTGTGTGAGTGCAGGAGATGAGCAGAAGTATATAAGCACATATACATTGACCATTATTATAGTTAAAATAAAGGGATGTGGTTTTAGGCTTAAAGTGGAACATTAAATTCTTTAAAAGAGAAATAAAACACTTACCTGCTCTTCTCTTTTCTGCTTTCGTAACTGTAGTCCTTCTTCTTCCCTCCTTCTCCGCATTTCATCAGGATTCAGGGACTTATTTTTGTAACTCTTAAGGCGAAAGTTCTCTTTTCCTGGGGTGGTCATGATTTCTTAAAGGAAAAAAGACAGGTGGGGGTGAATAAATGAAATTAATGTAAAATGTGTATTATTCTTAAAGCACAGTCTTTTAAGCATTTACATACCCAGGCCAACCCCTCAGGGAAATAAGAAATTTGACAGCTTTATTAAAGTGAACAAAGGTTAAAAACAACAACAACAAAAAAAAACAGTTATATACATCCATCACTAGTCAATTTTTGAATACTTTATCACCTTACAGAGGTAAACAAAAGAAACCCTGTATCATTTAACTTACTCCTATTCTGGACAATTCACAGAAATAGAATACTAAGTATAATGTATATGGTGCCTGGCTTCTTTTACTCAGCATTTTCTGAGTTTTCCCATAACAAGTCACATATTAAGTACTCTGTTTTCATGACTGAATAATGATCCACTGTGAATACATCTCGTTATATGTAACCAACCATAAGGCTGATGAACATTTGGGTAGTTCCACTTTGGCATTACCAACATTTGTAGAAAAGCTTTTATAATAGAATGTTTCCATTTCTCAGGTATATAGCTAGAAGCAGAACTGCTTGGTCAGATGGCACTATGTTCTATCATTTGAGGAAATGCCTGTTTTCCCAATGTCATTGAACCATTTTACAGACCACCAGTACACAAGGGATGTCAGTTTTTCCACATCCTCACTAATATGTTACCATAATTTTTTATTCTAATCTAGTAGATACGAAGTTTTATCTATTGATTATGATTCACACTTACTTGATGACTACTGAAATGGAGCATCTTTTCATCACATATTTACCAACTGTATATCCTCTATGAAAGAAATATCTATTCAGATTCTTTGTCCATGTAAAAACTGCATTGTCCTTATATCACCGAGGAGTAAAAGTTCATCCTCCAATAGCCATAAAACCATCCCCCTAACGTTTATAATGTTCTTTACGAACCATAACTGCTAATATACCTAATCTCATTATGTAAATTAAACATAATCTTATTAGAAAATATGATGTGTGTTTAATACTAAAAATACAAAACTACAAAGACCACTACAAAATAAACCATGGATTTATAAATATACTTAAACACAAATGAATTTAAATACTAAAAAACTTTCAGTTCACTTGTGAGTATTAACTATTCATTTATCAACTTCTAATCAATAAGTGGCAGATCTTTTTAAAAGATTTTAATAAAAATTAAAGGAAATTAAAATTAAATAAATCCTATGCATTCCACTTCTCCCACCCGTTAAACAACATTTTAGAGACTACTTCTAGTGCTCAGTAGAAGTAAAGTTTGAAAAACCTGCAATGAGCCTCTCCGATGAGAAGTCAATGTTACAGACATTATTCATAGGTGCTGATCTCAGGTTACATCTTAGAGCTCTATCCCCATTAATATAATGAAATTCTTATTTTCTTTCTGTCCTTGCTTCAGACCTTCCACTGTGAAATTTACCATAATCTTTGACCTTGAGTTCTGATTTCACTTTGCAAGGTTCTCACAAAAGATGTTCTCAATATTCTAGCATTTAAAGAAAAATA
>PVHY01013423.1:0-41426 GCA_004024945.1 Uropsilus gracilis | reverse complement strand
ACATTTTTCTTTAGTTGAGTAATGCGTGAGACAGACCCGGTATTTTCTTCTATTCTCCAACCCCTGCTCCAGAGTCTGCTTGCATTGCATGCTTAGAAACAATGTTTTAAAGAGATTATACATGTTCCCTGGGGATGCTGGGCCTCTAAGTGCAAGTCCTAATTGACCTTTCAACTTGGGATGCCTCAACGTCACAGAGGTTCCTGTGTTCTTTGCAAAGCAAGATTAACCATCTGGCTCTCCTAGAACTAAGCAATGTCAGCAAACTAAGCAGAGAGCCCCTTGTATCACTGGTTCTTATAGGGGGGAGTCAGAAAATTCCAGCTTACTTCCAGTGCCCTCTGTTCCAGCTCACCCATCCCTGCACAGAGCATGGAGCCTGGACTCTTGGTAGAGAGAGTTCTGACTGGCAAACAGTGAGCAGTTCCCAGAATCACCCCTTCTCCTGGTGACAAAAGCTTTTTTTTCTGAAGGGGTCTTATTTGCCTGGATTCTTCTTGCCTCAGGATTGCTTTTCTTCAGGAAGCTCTTCAATAATTCATGTAATACCCCCTTGTGAGACTGGCCCTACCAATCCACTAGATAAAATAAGAGTAATAGCCATTAATATTTTTTATTTGTTATTTACTACTTATTTATAGAAATAAAAAAAAAGCAAACTACAAGTTATGTTTCTGGGACTGACCAACTAAAGAAAATATTTATTATTTAATATCTATTTACTATATTCCAGGCACTACATTAAGCACTTTCTGTAATTTGTTCAGTTCTCAGAATAACCTTATTATCCAGATTCATTTGATTGCAAATTAAAGAAACCAACTAAAATGTTTAAGCATAAAATGTTCTTTATTGACCTCAGAAACTAAAAAGTTCAAAATAAGCAAATGCAAAAAATTAAACATAATTGTGAATGGTCACCTCAGGTGGATCTTGGATACTTTGTCACTTCCTTTTTATGTTCTATGTTGTAGAGCTGTTGGGCAACCTTTCTGTTCGTGATGCCAATTGTAGTACAAACATCAGCTCTTGGTAGGTCCTAGTAGTTACACAGACACACAGGCAGGGCAGGGCTAGGGCAAGGGCTGGGGTTTGGGAGGCAGGCAAAGCCCCCAACCTCCCAGGAGTCTTCATTCTCATTCTCTGGGCTCTCCCTGGTGTTTTCTTCACATTCTATCTTTGCCTCACTCACCTCTTATGCTCCCCTTTTGTCCTCTAGCTCTGGTGTGATGCTACCCTTTTATCCTTTCCTCCCAGGTCCAGGTGTGTCTGCTCACACATGCACAGATCCACTGGGTGCATACTCAGACAGGTGCTGGTCATAGAGACTAATGTAGAAAAAAGCTTGACCAATTCATTTACCCTAGAAAGACATTCACTGTTATATTCAGAGAAGTTATTTTAAAGGAATTCTTATGGCATTCCCCACTGTTTCTTATAATCAACCAGGACTCTAGCTCCCTGGACTGTGATCTCCTTAAGGGCAGAGATTTGTCCTTGTGTGTCTTTATGGCCCCTTCCTTGCCTTTTCAATTTATGCTCAAAAACATATGTAAAGTGAATTGAACTCTTGTGTCTCTTAGGGGAAGCATTTTGCAGTTCCAATTCTTCCAGAAGGCAGATGATTATAAGAAAGTAGTTTACACTTGATCCAACACATGATTTCTCAGGACAAGCCATGTAACCTCAAGTAGAGGCAATAATCCCAGGTTATTGCAAAGCTCAAATGAGTTAGAGCCCCATGTGAGCTGTAAAACTCTGTGCACCTGGCAGTTTGTAATGACTTAGGTTTATAGAGCCTGCTCATTTCAAAGCCTCTATCCAAGATGAGTCATGTCTATAAACTTTCTAAGAACCATCATTATCTCTTGATGAAAAGAAAGAGTGAAGGACAGAGAAGAACTGGAAATATCAATTTAGGACATAATTAGTAGGCCCCTGCCATGTATACATCCACATCTACGTGTCCATTATCAGATTCTCCTGATGTCTCATTCTTGATAGCTCAAAGGGTCATTAGATTGATGACTGAGTTCAGGACCTTGCCTCTCAAGCTGGTCCTCTTGAAGTTTCCTCCAGCCCAGTAAGCAGCACCTGTTTCCAGATTTGACTCTTGTCTCTTCTTCAGGCTCCATAGTCAAACCATTGTCATGCTCTACTGTACCTGCGACCTCTCTCTGGAGTTTATTCTCCTCTCCATCTTCACGGTCATGGTCCATGTCCAACTTGCCAACACCCTGCTGTCATCCTCCTATCCACCACCATCCCCACTGTTATCCCCACCTGTCTACTCTTTCCTTCAGGGAACTCCACTTAGCAGCCAAATATAACTGATTATATAACAGTTATTCTTTATTCTTCCTTTCCTCTGAGAATAAAGAGCCTGTCTTGAACACGGCTCACTAAGGTCCTTAATGGCGAGGTACTACCTACTTTCTACCCTCAACTTTCACCTAGAGCCCTTCTCAACTCTCCCCCTCATATGAGCTTTCTTAAAGGCCCATCACCCACCTTCCATGTGCAGTTCTCCCAGGCAGGAAGGAAATTCCTTGCTCCTTCATTAATCCTTCTCAATGAGCTTGTCAGCGCCAGTGTCACTTCCTCCACATCCATCTCTCATTTCCCTGATGAATTGCATGCGCCTTTTATACTCTGTCAGAATTCTGTTTTCTTCCTTTTCAGTTCTTACACAGTTATAATTTTACAATATTTACTTTATATTTATTTTTTCCATTAGACTATCAGCTCTATAAGAATAGTGATAATTGTAGGAAGAATACAGCAGACAACTTCTACATATGTATCCAGACAATGGATACATACGTGTTAAATGGAAGAATGGATGAATTCACACATGCATGCTGGGCCTTGGGAACTAGGGATACAAAGACTAATCAAATAATAACATACCTCGCTGTTGGCGTAGTATTATTGGAGAGACAAAACAGGTAGACAAATAATTTCAAGAGATCTGTGGTGACACTCTGAAGAAACTGTTTGATGGGAATAAAATATGTAAAAAAGGAAATAGACTAGTTTCATCAATGTAAAAAAAGCTAGTTTGTATATACACAGAATGCTCAAATATGGTTATACATATATGCACATAAAATATATATTCAAAATCATACAAACCCACTTACCATATATCCCAAGTACCACTTAAGGATGTAAATAGCTTATGTACATGCACATGCACACAAGCGAACAAACTACTCCACACGCATAAGCACACTTCCTAGCTACCCTCATACGCACACACAGGCTCAGAGTGGAAAATGGTTTGCTTTTATTGACAGGTATTGGAAGTTCCAAGGATCAAGGTTGGATCGATGTATGAGCAAAGTCTGAGGGAAGGATTCTCATATAGCCAGATCAAGTATCCAGTCCCAGTGGGGAGAGGAATCTGGGGGCCTTCCTTCTCTCCCTTTGATCTATGCAATGGAGTAGATACTGGTAACACCAATGAGGGAAGCAAGATGGTGCTCATCAGGCATCTTAGTCAGGTGGGACTTAAAGATGAATAGACAGCCAGTCTCAGTGTAATGTACAGAGGCTCCAACTTGGCCCAGAGGTGCAGGGGTCACTTTCAGAGGAGAATGCTTTTAAATTAATCACAAAGTAAGCATTAGCCAGAAGATCCTGATGAGGCAGATCTGCAGCCTGGGGACTTCAAATCTGCATTTTACAAACACTCTGGTGATGCAGATGGGAATAGAGGTGGGGATGCTCACTGATTAGAAACGGTATATGTATTGTATGGATGGTTTAGGGCTCACCAAGGGAGACAAGTGAGGAGGCTGCAGTGATTATGTCTGCAGTGAAATGACATTTCATGGGTAGAGGGGATCCAGAATGCATCTCTTCACATGGATTGGAGAAGGGGATCCTCTCCCAGGGGCCAGACCCCAGACTGTGAGTCCAAGGCTGACCTGAGCTTTGTCCCTGAGTGGATACCTCACAGGGGCTACCTTTTGTGTTTTGTGCTTTCTTCACAAATGACCTGTGAAGACTTTCAGAAAGCATGTTCCTGTGGACAGCATGGTCTGCTAACCTGCTGGTGATTCCCCTGGTTATTGCTAACCCTCTAGAGAAGGCAATTGACAGCTTTGGGCAGCAGCGATTTAAAGAATCAAGGACAGACAGCCTCTTTTCCACCTCTTGCCGGTTGAGACAGTCCCTGGAGATCAGAGAGGTGAGAGTTCAGGAAGATCAAAAGGCCTTTACTCCCAAGAGACAGTGACCATGTTTTAATTCGACTCCCTTCTCCCTCTTCTCCTCATGTCCAGTCATTCACCAGGAGCAATCATGGTTTGATTATTTCTTTCTTTTCTTTTCTTTTTGAGAGACTAGGTCTTGCTATGTTGCCTGGGGTAGTACCGAACCCACGGTAGTACCGAACCTAGCCTCAGCCTCCCAGGTAACTGGGATTACTGGTGCATGCCACCAAGCCCGGTTATTTTTGTGAAACTAGGTCTTACTATGTTGCCCCAGGTAATCTCAAACCCACAGACTCAAGTGATTCCTAGGCTCTGCCTGCCAAATAGCTGGGATTATAGGTATGCGTGCCACTGCAGCTGACTCATTTATTTTATCTCCTCTCCTTTCACATTCCACTACTTTAAATCAGACTTGACTTTTTTTTTTAATGCTATGTATTTTCTCCTGCCTATTCCATTCAGAAAACTCCTACTCACCCAACAAAGCCCAGATTATAATAAGTTCTACTCTGTGGAATTCTTTGACTGCCTCAGACAGACTCTCTCTCTCTCTCTCTCTCTCTCTCTCTCTCACACACACACACACATACACACACACACTGTATCATATGAAAAAAAATTGGTCTTAGTGTCTGAAGACCTAATACAAATCTGAACTATTTCATTTTCATTCACCAATTCTGAGAACCTGTTCAAGTTATTGATCCCATCTGAACCTCTTCCTTTCCTCATCTGTAAAATGAGCACTTCACATTTCATGGACTGTTGTGATATTTGAAAGCTGTGTCTCAAAGGGTATAAAATATAGCATATATCACAAAAGCTCAGTTGTTGAATTTCTTTTCCTCCGATCACACTGAGTCCTGACATATTCCCCATTCCAGGTATGCTATCCTTTCAGAGGGTGAGTGCCTCGCAGGGGACACCTGGCCTTCTGCTTGCTCACTCTGGGCCTGCACTCAAGGAATTAAGACAGAGCTATTTGAAATGATGGTGTGTGATCCCTGGAAAGGAGGTAAAAACCTTCCTGAAAACCTTCTGAATGTGACCCATTTAGTAGAGTTTAAACAGACCACTCTTGCTCAGTGTCCCAGTTTGGTCATTCAGTCCATCCAGGTTTGAAGCAGGGCAAAGATGTTTCTGTTTCTCCTGTGTCCTTGTCTTGTGGCCACTCCTAGTGGTTTCCCATCAGTCATGAAGCTACATTCCGAGCCTCTCTGGTGATCTTTGCCTTGGGTTCTTGGGCCTCTATGACCTCAGGTCGGAGTTTAGAACCTCCTGCCCTCTGCTTCCCCTTCCCCCAGACCCACCTTTCTATGGGGCCCCACCCGCCTGTCTAGTTGTTAACATCAAAGGACAAATGTGCTCCTATATTTCAAAGTCATCTGGCAGACTTGATTAATTTTGGAAATGAACAACGAGAAGATTCATCACAAACTTTCAGGTATGAGCAGTAATAAACAATACCAGAGCATGGAGTGCGATTTATTTATTAAAACAGTAAATTGAAGGGAAATGGGCTATTTATTTTGCAGGATGTCTTCTACAGAAATAATTGGCTCATTAATCACGCTCTCACTGTGGTCACGTTTGGAAGGTCAGGCTCATCAGAGAATGGAAACAGGGTGGTGCTTACAGTTCTGGTAGCACAAAGAGCCCAGGGAGGTGGGCTCTTTGAACTCTGGCCTGTCTTTTGGGTTTGTTATCACACAGAGGTAATTGGACACGGGGGGGGGGGGGGTTGGGGGGGTGGGGGGGTGGAGGTGGGGCGGGAGGGAGGAGGGCAGTAGTGCAAAGAGGGTTGAGGCCACAGACTGGCAGCAGGGTTCTGAGTTCAAATTCTGCTGCTATTACTTGCTAGCTGTAAGACTTTGTTCAGGCTATTTAACCTCTTTGTCTAGTTTCTGTATCTATTGGATGATGCAAGTAATGGTACCTACCTTGTAAGAGTACTTGGCAAAGCACAGTTGGAGGCTGGGGCAGGCTTGATGTTAGTGCTGGTGTCACTTGTATTGTATATTTGTCCAGCTAGAACTTCTGTCCAGGGGACTCGAGTGTCAACAGCAGCTCAGAGCATAGTCACTGTGAGACTCCCAATGCCTCAAGAGAGGCAGACAAGTGCAGTGGCAGCTGAGAGGCACCACAATCTGCCTCCTTGGGTTCAAATCCAACCGTTATGTTCTACTAGATATTTGTTCTTTTAAAAAATTATTACACAAACACAAAGAACAAGTTAAACCATCCACCGAGCCCCTACTTCCTTGCTCCCCACCACCCTCTTTTCTAGCAACCTTGTTGTCAAAGTTCACTGGCTTATTCGTTGTTTCATCTGTTAATTTGCTTTGTTTCCTTATTCTACATATATGTGAGATCATCGAATATTTGTCTTTCTCCTGACTTAGCTCATTTAACACAATTCCCTCATGTTCCTTCCATTTTGCTGAAAAGGGCAAAATTTTGTTGTGTGTGTTTTTTTTTTAAATAGCTGAGTAGTATTCCGTTGTGTATATATACCAACCACTTCTTCCTTATCAACTCATGCATGCATCAGTGGGGGCACTTAGGTGGTTTCATAATTGTGACTATTGTAAATAGTGCTGCAATCAACACAGGGGAGCATCTACCTCTTTGAGTTAATGATTCCATATTCTTTGTATAGTTTGCCCAGATGTGGGATTGTTGGCGTCACAGCTTTCTCTGCTTCAAATCCAGCCTCTGTCTCTTATATAGTTTTATGTCCGTTTCGTATGTTTTGACCTTTCTGTGATTCAGCTTGCTTGACTGTAAATGTGATGAGAAAAGTGTTACTTGAAAAGGTTATAATTAATATGAAATGGGAAAATAAACAGAAAGTACTTATCTACTGCTTGGCCATAGCGGTAACCAAGTGTTTGTTATTATGACTATTTTGGGGACCCTTCTGGCCTCTAACATCCCCTTAAACACCAACCACAATCCAGGTGGGTCCAGTAGGTAAGCAGACCTCCTGTCAGAGATAGAGAGTGGGCTTAGAGCCCAATGAGGGAAGGGGAGGAAACTAAGGCTGAAGACTGATACAAAATGTATCAGGAGGGCCCCTCAGGTTTGGGCAGGTAACAGTGATAACCAGGAGTCTGGGACAGTGCGCAGAGCATAACACTGATGAGTAGTTGGTCTCTTAGAAGTTGCACCCCAGTCAGTGAAGGGCTTCAGAGCACCAGCCCAGTGAGTGATGGGGAAATTTTCACCTGGAGAGGCACAGTGCAGTGGGTGGAAGGGCAGATGGGAAGGTCAAATACATGACACACCCCACCTCTCTCCTGCTTCTCTGTTGGTTCTTATGCTTGGGGAAGCAGGGCCTTTGCATCATTCCCAAAGCACCACTCCAGCAAGCTACAAGCAACAGCATGCATTCAGATGGCTGGGTCTGCTCACCAGTCTAGCAGTGCAAGGCCAAGGTCCTTCCTGGGCTTCTCACTTAGCACATCAGGACCAACACCAGGTCCATGCATGCTGGTGAGGCTGAAGCTTTTCATACCCTCTTTTTGCTGAGATCAACTGCAGCCGAAGCTCAGGAAGGAGGGTCCAGAGGCGCTGGACTGGAGTGGCAAGGCCGCCAATGTCCTCCAGACTTGAGCTGCAATCAGGAGACCTCTCTCTTCGCTTTCACATTAGTGAAAGGAATATTTTAGTGGGAAAGTACATGGTGTGAGTAATTTTGGTGCAGGAGATCTGCAGAGGTTGGGGGAGGAGGTGAACTAGAAAGATGGGAGAGGGAATCTCAGGCCAGGCTGGGGCTGAGGGTGAGATGGCTGGTTACCCATTCTACTCCTCTCTGACCTGCACCGTGTGTTACATCAGAGTTGGCTTTTAGTCTTGTTTTTGTCAAGTCCTTACCCTGCCCACACCACCAAAGAGCATGAAGTTATGAAGTCCTCTGCAATTAACCCTGGCATGCCATCTGTTCCTGTCAAGGTCCTTCCTCGGGACATAGAGAAGGGGTCTTGATGACATAATGGAGGGAGGGGTCAGGGGTATTTGAACCATCAGGAACTGAAGATACATCAGGTCTCCTGGAAGGTGTGAGAAGAACATTTTGGAGGAGCAAGAACTATTGGGGGGGGGAAAAGAACTCTCATGCTCTCCTTGTTTGGAGAGCATTTCCTTGGAGTCCTCTTTCAGTAATTCAGTTCCTTTCATAAGTCTTGGTGTGCCTCACCTGGGATGTAAGGAACTCAGGGCTAGATTTTTCCTTTCATACCTCGGAGCACTAGGGAGCACAGTGCCTCCTAGGGGTTGTTATAGTGGGAATTGGAAGGAATCTCTCAGAAGATGGGGTGTGGTGAGGGCGGAGGGCAGTGGCAGGCCGGGGGGAGGAATCTAGGTCACTTGACTCTAGTGGTGTCTTGTGAGCAGTTCCTTTTGGAAGAAGGCTCTGTGCTATAGGTTGGATTCTGGGAAGTTTCTATGAAATGATATGTCGCAGACAGGACATGTTGTGTGTGTATGGAGGGGGTACATGTGCAGGGAGGTAGTCTCTGAACTCAGGGTCTCATGCCCATCCATGAAGCAGGCCACCTGGCCAAAGGTTCTCCCTGTGGAGACGGTGATTGGGTCCCACCCCCTGGGTAGAGTGACAGGGATGTTGAGCAGACACAAGACATTCTGCACACAATCTTTAAAGCCCAACTCCAGGTGTGGCTGCACTATGTAATTTGAAAACACACCCATATTAAGGAGAATGCCTCCCTAGGCCATTCCTGGCCAAACATGTTACCAAAACACAAGTGAAGACAAAATTCCCATCACTAGTGGAGAGTTGGACTGAGGCCACAGTTGTGCAGTCGGACCAAAGGGCAGTTGTGGTCTTGGGTGTGTACCCTGTTCCTCTCCCTCCTTTTGGAGCTGAAGGTAGGAGAGAAATGTGGCTGAAGGAGCATACATTTGGGGTGGCCTGTCTATATTTGTTTTCCTAGACTGCTGTGATCAGGAAACAAGCAGATACGCACCAAACCTCAAGGCCAGAGAGTTGTCTCGCCTCAGTGGGCTCAACATCGCTTGCCAGTAATCAGGAAGAAATGGTGGAGATAGAAGACTTCTGATTTCTAACAGTCTCTGCTTCTCTGAAATGATGGCAGCCCTATTCTTATAAAAAAGATGTTTGGAGAGTTGGCAGAAATCCCTTTTCTCTTTGGAGGTAATGTGTGTGTGTTGGGGTGACATGCCACACACTTGCACACACGTGTATACATGTGGTAGTTTTGTCAGTCTGTGCATGTGTGCAGGTAGAAGTTCAGATGTGTGCCCCATCTGTGGCACATGTGCCCGGCGGTGTAGCACACAGCTTTGGCTCACTTCTGTGCAAGTGTGTGCATGAAGAGGTTTTGGCGTCTAAAATCTCTATGTCCCACTTCCATCAGTCTTGTTTGTCATAAAGAGCAGGTGCTGCTCAGCTGATTCAGGGAAGAGAAGAGTCCACAGGATAAGCCTGGGTTGACTGGGATGAGGAGGGAACCCAGGAGCTCTAAGCATCCTTACCTCACAACCTCCTCTGTGTCCGAGGCCCTGATCTGAGTGCATCTGGCATTCAACCTCTGGGCTCAACCTCTGTGAAGCTCAGGGGCCCATGCTGAGCTTGTCGTTCCCATCTTTGGTGAGTCCCACTGGAGGTTTAACCAAGGAATGGATTCTCACCTTATTTGCAATTTAAAAAGACCCCTGTGACCACCACAGTGCAGAGGTCCAGGAGAGGGGAAGTGGGTCTGGAGGTGGAGACAGGATCCCTGGGCACCATAAAGAACCTCAAGGAAGCCATGTTTCTAGAGGTGCTTAGCAGACAGCATGGGCCAGAAGCATCACAACATGAATGGGAGGGTGAGGAGTGCTAGGAGTTAGGGATGAGAAGAGGTCTCTGGCTGAGCATGGAGGAGGGTGGTACCATCCCTGCAGGGGGCCTGGAAGGAAGCCTGAAACCTATGCTAGCACACCAGGTCAGTGGTGCCTGAGGGGCAGCCAGAGTCTGTGAGCAGTGGGACATCAGGCCTGCAGCTCAGAGGACTGACAGGTCACCCTGGGAGCTGTTCCTGACTTCTCAATTCTCTGGAACTTCCAGTTCTTGTGGGGGTTGGGGGGGAGGGACAAAGGCCCAAGCATGTGTCTGGGCCAGAGAAGGGCCTCGGAGATGCAGGAAGCTACAGAAGCTACAGAAGACTGTGATTTTTGGCAGGTGACTTTCTGGGCTGGTCAGGGCATATGGCCTGGGCTGCTGGCTTCTGCCGCGGTTTCCATAAACCACTGTGTTCATCTTTTGACGATTAACCAAGGGACCCTCAGCAGGGACTGGGCAAGGGTCGGGGCCAAGGGAGTGGCCTGTGGGCTAGGCAGCAGGCCTGGCTGTCTGGGGGTGTCTTTTGGCACAGGCTAAGAGAGTTCTTTCTAGCACCCGGGAAGGCAGTGGAAACAGGAAACAACATTGTTTAATGTGCAAATCATTAAGAAAAATAATGATCTCATGCTGGGGTGTTCAGAGAGCTCTCACACAGCTGACAATTAGCTTATGGAAACAGCAGGGAAGGGCAGCAGGCTGGGTTAGGCTGGGTAGGTGGACAGGGCTGGAGTCCCTCACTTTCCTCCCTCCTTTGTGCTGATTTCCTACCTCTGCACAAAGCCAGTCAGAACCCCTGCTGGGGAAATACTTGCCCTTCCACTCACTTTATTCCTCTGAGATGCAGTGAAGCCTGCCCAGGCACTGTTAGCTGGTATTCCTGGAGGTCACTTCAGAGTCTCTTCTGGCACAAGGGCCTGGGCATCAGGTTCAGGTGTCCAAGAGAAATCTGCCTGCCCCCACTCCTGTAGTAACTGTCCCCAGTTAGCAGGAGAGGGGGGTGTACAGATGTGGTTGAGGGCAGGGTACCTTTGATAGCAGGGCAAGGATATGTGGTGTTTGTAGGGCTGAGGTGTAGGTAGTGAAGGGCAAGAGGGCTAGTGCCCCCAGACAGGTGGCTCAGACATGAGTAGGTGTCAGCACAGGCTATGGGCGTGGACAGGCATGGGGCAGTGTGTGTGTAGCCGGAGTAAAGGTGTCAGTGACAGCAACTGGGTGTCGGGACATCAATGGATGGAATGACAATAGCTAAGATTTTTCTCGCATTTATGTGCCCATCAGTGTTCTGAGGGTTTTTTTTTTAAATAAGTTTACTTGTTTAATGTTCAAGTAATTCCATTAAAAATATTATTAATAACCCTATTTTTAAAAGCCAGGAGATGGAGGCACAAAGAAGTTGCTGTTCCCAGTCCTCTGCCAGTAACCAGCCAGGCTGGTCCTTGAACCCAGGCGATATGGCTCCAGAGCCCATGCTCTTCATCTTGCTGTGCTACACTAAGGGTTCAGGGTGGGCAGTGAAGGGCACCAGGACGTTCTAAATAGAGGAACAAAGTGGAAGAAGGTGTGTGAAGAGGTGGAGCAGCCTGAATGGCTGTCCCCTGGGTGGGGGCAGTGGGTGCGGTCCTGGCACATGCCTGGCCTCTCACTGGCCTGCACTGGAGCTCAAGGACCCTTTGGGGCATTAAGTGTATACCTAAAGTGAGAGCTTATGATGTTGGTGCAGGCAGACCCTAGTGGCCCCTTTGGGGTGAATCCTATGCTAGATGGAGTTCTCTGTGTGTAAAGGTGGCCAAGAAACAAAACCCTCTTCTTCTCTTAGGGTCCCTTAGGTGTAAGAAGTATCTTGATGTTCACCATTTTTCCAATTGCAAATTACTGATCCCAAACAGGCAGCTGGCAATGTTGGTGCTACTGGGCCCCAGATAACTTAATGGGAGAGTTGAATCCTTCCTGTCCCATAGCCTGTCACTCATCATTACTCAGGATTAGAGGTGGAGTTCGGGAGTGGGAGTCCTTTTTCAATTTAAACACACAAGTCCCCACTCTGAGGGAGCCCTCTTTGGGCCAAGACAAGAAACAGTCTTCTAGAAGCTAGTAGAAGGACAGAGGGTTGAGCCATAGGCTCTAAGACAGATAGCTCTACCCTGACCATTCCACTTAGCTCCCCAAGCTGGGACCACAGGAAGCACTCAGAGCCATCACTCAGTGCCCCATACTGTGGTTGAATTGTGTCCTCACCCCCCCATCCCCCAATACCTCAGAATATGGTCTCATTGGTAAATGGAGTTTTCACAAAGGTAATCAGGTTATAATGAAATCATGATGGTGGGCCTTAATCTAATGTCTAGTGTCATCACAGAAATGGGAACTCTGAACACAAGGATGGATGCACATATTGGGAAGACACATGAAGACACAGGGAACAGATGTGCAGTACAAGGCAAGGAACACCTGCACTCCCAGAAATTAAAAGAGAGATGACTTCAGGTGGGGGCAGTACAGCCTGGAGCGACCGGGTTTCTCCAGGAGTGAAAACCAGTAAGCTGCTTCCAGTGGAGGAGCTGCTGCTGGAGAGGCAAGAGAGGACTTTCTCCCTGGAGGCAGCCCTAAGGTTGTCTCGCCTTCCAGCAGCCAAGGACCAGAGAAAGAGAAACCTGTGGCCGCTTCCACAGCAAGCTCCCACCATCTTCGGGGATCCACCTGTTCTCTGGGCTTGCAGAACAGGAAGGGCAGATGTGACAGCAAGAACTCCAAGCCCTGAGGAGCCAGGCATGAATCTCATAGAGCATCAAGACAACAGGGACACTTTTCTTAACCAATAGCATTTTATTGTCAGTTATAAATATTTTCCATTTGTCCCCTATTTACAGTTGCAAAATATTTTATGATATTATACCCTTACCCACCTTCAGCATCTTTCTATAAACTCCATGAAAATTGAATAGGAAATAAAAAGCTCTTTGGGGGGTACCCACTAACCTGGTTCCCCAGACTCCAAACAACCCCACAAGACAGCAGGCAACAGTTGCAGCAGGTGCTACACAGTAGCAAAGGGGCAGGGGTGGGGGATGGGCGGGCTTGGGGGTCAGGATGCCAGGCTTCTCAGGACGTTGGTGATGCTCCAGTGTTGGCCGGAGCACTTCTGCAGCACCAGCTGGAAGCCGAACTCCGAGTCGCTGTTCTCTTGCAGCTCCAGGCAGCGTTTGGACTTGCGGTTCTGGATGGGGCCTCCCTAGGAACCGGGGAAAGTGGGGTCAGAGGGTGCAGAGTCCATAGGGGCAATTTGGAGAACTCCAGACCTAGCCGTTAGGGTAGGTGGGATGGTGGGCGAGATGAGTGGTGTGTCCATCCCACATCCCTGTTGTACTCCCACTATGGGGAGCCAAGCTTGGCAGGTGGGAATAAAACCAGCCCCGTTAGCTAATTCACAAGGTCTGCCTGAAGGTGCACTGGGTGGGCAGTGTGGAAGTGTCTCCTCTTTGTGGCCTTGGGCAAACTGCTCCTCCTTTCTGGTCCTATGGTGTCTAGGGGGAGATTGTCCTGCACTATAGGATGAGCAGAAGGACTGATGGGAAATTCCTGTCTAACACATAGATGTGAGGTTATTTAAAAATTAGGGAGGGGGGCTCCAGAAAATGTGCACAGGCAGAATGAGGGGCCAGATCAAGCCTCCCATTCACCCTGCTAAAGATTCTGACTGTCCCATATACCATTAGGCATTGAGCCAGGCCTTGTCCACAGAGAGGTCACCTCCCTGCTGACCCTAGGACCATGGAAGCCCAAAGAAGCTTGTTCAACACAATGCAGGCCTCTGCTCCCCCTCCCCCAGCAGTCACTCAGAAGCATTCTAAACTTCTCATGGGGCATCTTGCCAAGGCTGAGTGAGGAAGGCAGGGGTTTCCGAGAAGTAAATTATTCCTTCAGGGACTCAAATACCTGACATTTCCCAGGCCCTACACCAGTCAAACCATGCCCCTCAGCACTCTAGAGACAGGAAGTGGTGGCCCTGAGGCAGAAACAGCCAGTGTGGTTTCCAGGAGGAATGTGGGAGAAATGGATTGGACCGAGAGTAGGGTGGAGAGAGACTACCTCCGTGAAAAGACTGGGCCAATCAGGGAGGCACAGCATGAGGCCAAGGAGAGCTTCCTCCATGGAAGCTTATGGAAGAGAAGCTTCTAGAACACATTGGGGATATGGCCATCCTTTGGCACTAGAGCCAGGATTGACCACCTGCGCTGTGTCCCTCCTATCTTGCTCCTCAAACCTGGGCTCTCCCAGAGAGCAGACTTGGCTCCTGCTTTCTCTCTGGGCAAACTCCATTCATCACAATTGCAAAGCTTCCTTCATTCAATCCCCTCCTGAGCTCAGCAGCCTTGGAAGTAGCCTGACGTTGTCCCATCTGTGCCTCCACCTGTAGGCTCTGCCTCTAAGATAAAAGTAGCCACAGTTCATATTCATTGGCCACATTATCTAGCACTGTAAACTTTACACCCAGGTTTCACTTATTCCTCATAATGAACCTGAGAGGTGGAGATGATCTTGTCCCTAATTTTCAAATTGGGCAGAGGCTCAGAGTGTTTGGGACTTGCTGAGGGTCACATACCAACATATTGAAGAGCCTGACTGAGACCCAGTGACCACCCACCTCATTGTCCCTCACTAGGGTCAGTGGTCTGGCTGACCCCAACATTTGCCCATCCTGTGCCTGTCTCAAGGTAGTGGGCTAGGAGGAGAGCTGTGGGCACCTCAGAAAATGGTCACTTTGATGAGACTCAGGGCTTTACAGAGCCATTTGGTCTTGTTTTTTTGAGGGTTCTCTGCAGAAATATGGCCCATCTCTCCATCTGCCTGGCACATGAGTGTCAGGAACATCTGAAGCCACTGAATCATATCAGAGACTAAACTGGAAAAGATCTGGGTCTTGGTAGAAACTTTATTTCAGGCAGAACAACCATAAGTTCTGTGTGTGCTAGAAGGCTGTGCACAGGGAGCAGGGGCTGTGGACTGCATGTTCACACAAACTTGTAGACTTAAGTCCTAACCCCTAATATCATGGCATTTGGAGGTGGGACCTCTGTGGCATATTTAGGTTGTGAGGATAAAGTCTTCAAGAATGGATTACTGCTCTTTTAAGAAGAGACACAGAGGATGTGAGGGCGATCTGGATGCGACATCTGTCACCCCATTGATCGCCAGGGTTGATTCGGCTGATCTGGCTGGCTAGGCGGGTGTCCCCTTCCTCCCTCTCCGCTCCATGTGTGTCCCTCCCGAAGCTGCGCGCTCGGTCAAAGAGGACGGCCTTCCCCGAATAGAAACGGACCGTTCTTCGGTCGAGGGTATACGAGTAGCTGCGCTCCCCTGCTAGAACCTCCAAAAAAGCTCTCAAGAAGAGACACAGAAAGACAATCTCTCTTTTCCTGCCATGTGAGAACACCGTGAGAAGGTGACCTCTACAAACCAGGCACTGGGATCTCAGTGGACACCAGGTGTGCTGGCTGAACTTTGATCTTGGGCTTCTCAGCTTCCATAACTGTGACAAATAAGTGTTTAAGCTGCCCAGTCTATGGTCTTTTATATTACAGCAGCTTGAATGTCCAAGATAAGTGAGAAGCTAGGGAACAGCAGTGAGCGGGCAGCAATTGTAGAAGCCGTCAGGGTTGTCCTCATTGAGGTGAGCTTTGAGCAAAGTTGTGAGAGGCAGTAGTTCAAGCTCACCTGGGGGAGAATTCTGTGCCTCAGAGAATTTTGTTCCTGCATCAGCAGTGCCCTGTTGTATTTAGGGAACAGCATGGAGGCCAGAGGGTAGAGTGGGCCAAGGGGCAGGGGTTGAAGATGAGACCCAGGAGGGTTGATGGATAGGCTGCACGGAATCTTAGGACCATTGAACAGACTGTCTTTTAATCTCCTGACAGAGTCAGCCATTACAGGGTCGGCTGACATGTTAAGTAGGTCACTGTGGCTTTACTACTGAAAATGGAGCATGGGAAGAAGGATGTGAGCACACCTGTTAGTAGGTGCTTGTCTTTTACCTAGTACCCAGCCAGCAGTCTTTGAACCAGGCCCAGGTTTTTGGGGGGCTGGGGCTTTGATATAACGCCCCCAATCGGCCCCACTCTCTGTGGAGGGTGCTGTCGCTTGGTTTACCAGTCCAGGCACCTAAATTATTTGTGTAATACTTACAGCTACAGGATCTGGAAATACACAATAGTTTTAATTAAAGAATTTAAATAAGGGCAATTAAACCTGGCAGGAGAGACGCAACAGCACACAGAGAACTTAATTGGAATGGAAACCAAATTAAATATGGAAACAGCATTAAAAAAATCAAAAGCTGAATGTATAGAATTAAGAAGGCTAATAATAATTCCTAGAGCTGGGTTCCCAGCCCCCAGTCTATTTTTTTTCCTCCTTCTGGGCCTCTCTTGAGTCATGACTGGAAAGGGCATGAGAAGCAGTAAGAGCAAGAGCAAAGAGCACAGGCATCTGTTCCCAGTCTTGCCTCTGGCTCTCTGGGGTGTGTGACCCTGAATAAGTGACTGAGACACCCGGGCCACAGTCTCCTCTGCAGAGGGCACTGGAGCACAGGGAAGAGTTGGGGAGGGGGGTACCCAGAAGCGTGTCTTGACATGGAACACTGATGACAGGCACAGTGGAGCATGTGATCCACGAGCCCCTTGGGGAGGAGTGCTGAGGAACTGACTGCGGGTGACACAGTCGTGTGCTGTCCCTCTGTCTCAGTTTCCCCAAGGTGTGTCTGTAGTAGCTGTGGGAGAACCTCTAGCATTAAACCAGCTGTTCTGCTGGCAATGCAGGGTGGGTAAGTGGATCAGAGCGTCCCCAGAGAGATTGTGAATCTGGAGATCACTGGAATCTTCTAATCCCCAAGGGAATGAACCCCAAAAAGGATCTTTTTGAAATTCTTAGGTGCTGCTGCTGCTGCTGGTCCAGGGGACACAAATAAGCCACCCCCTCTCTCAGAAAATGGTGGGGCTCAGCTGGCAGCCTATAATCAGGTCCTAGAGGTGGGCATTTGGGGCACCTGGGCTAAGCTGAGGCCGGTCTCACTTTTACAATCCAGGTGAACATGCAGAAGTTGTGCATAGGCTGAATCCTGTATTCTGAGGACTTTTCTGCTTACTGCAAAGCTTCCATTCCACTTTCTTTTCTAATTAATTTTCTATGGGCAAGTGGCCCAATGGGTCTTTGGCTTTCAGCACAGTGGGTTTGGGAGTTTCCAGGTTAAGTAGTTAATGATTAGTAATCAAATACTTCAAAGCATGGGTAGGATATTAGTGCTAGTTAAAGAAACCCTGAGATTAAGTCTCTTTGTAAAGAGGTCTTTCCATATTAGGAAAATTCAGTACTCAATTTATTCAATAAGTCCTTTGGTATTTGCCTTTCTTAAAGGAGACTCACTTATGCTTGAGTGAGATTCGATTTGGGATTTGCTGAGGTCTACTGAACTGAGATGGGGTTATGGAAGTTTCAGGGGAAAAGAAGTGTGAAGAAGGTTATGGAGGCAGCAGAGCTGCTGGAGGTAGCTGGCTGAGGAGTCAAGGATCCAGCCAATTCACACACATCTGTGTGTGGCTGATTTGGCGGGAAAACTCCAGCTCTGAACTCTCAGTGGAACCACCCATGGGTTTTCTAGAGGCAAGAGAAAGTTACCTTGCTATGGCAGTTGGACCCCAGAGGCAAAATTCCCAGACTTGACAGTGGACAAGTTACTAAATCTCTCTATGCCTCAGTTTCCTCATCTGCAGAATGGGGATAACTAATGTACCTAATAGCATGGTCTTGGGAAGTAGTCATATTTATAAAGAAATTACAAAATTACAATAGTTTCTGCAGCCTACTCACCATCACTCCCTGGCCTCTCACTCTGCTTGTCTCAGACAATAGAGCTACTACAACATAAAAGACCGAAGACTGAACAGCTTAAATAGCAAACTTCTTTTCTCACAGTTCTGGAAGTTGGGAAGTCCATAGTAAACACCACATTGGTAAATATATGTACAAATTTCACATCGGTCTGAATAGTGGGGAGTGAGTCATTACATGTGGCCCTGGCTCCAATCGCTGTGGGATGAGCAGGGGATGAAGGGATCCCTGACAGCTATAAACTAAATGTATCTAAGAAAACACCCAGGGCCTACATCAAGCCTTGTCTATCCCTCAAAACTGGACAATTCCAATGACATGAAAATGGAGCGCTATTTTGTTGCAGAACCATAATGAAATACAAGAGTATTATCTTTTCCTCTCAGGTCAGGTACTCTAAGTTGGACTTCCTGATAGTACTTGGGAACTGGAGCAGGAGAAAGTCAAGCATCTTCCTCCTTGCATTTTGGGAAATTCTTTGGCAGAATTAACGGTGTCCCTGGGAAATGTGTTCTGCAAATAGATTCTTTTTTGAGTGGGTCACTTATCTTGCATCAAATTATCAAATTATATCCCACAAATCAGAGTCAATTATCCTGGACAGGAGGGCTTGGCTCTGTCCCTAGCGGTCTTCCGGACAGTCTCCTTAGGCTCTCGAGCATCTTTTCTTTCCTGGCATTAACAGGCGTCTCTGTTACCATCATGCTCCCCATCTGAAAAATCTGTAAAAGCTGCACTGAGAGTAGGGTTGGTACAGGGGGCTGAAGCATGGGCACTGCCCACCTGGGTAGCTCATGTGGGCCTTTGGACTCCAAGATGGGCTTTGCCCCTGGTTCCACCACCAAGTCCCAATAACCACTGGGAGGGGCACACTCAGGCTGAGGTATGCTGACATGCAGTCTTGATAGGGGCTAGAGAGAATGGGAAGGCACCAGACCTATATAGGCACCTGCATGCACAGCATTGGCCACGTGTAAATACTACACAATTGATCATCTGTATTCTTTGAACTACCACTCTTGTTTTAAACAGAGGGTCCCACCCCAGTGACACCTGAAGAAGTGTTGGACATTGATGCCATCAGGAAAAGAGGATCTACCTGCATCAAGATGACCAAGGAGAGGACAACAAACTCTGGCGACATGGTGGAGACCAGGGCCTTGTGCTATGATGGGAGGTTGGAGTATGGCTGTATTTATTTTCAGTTCACTAGAAAAATGCCAGCTTGAGATGAGGTGTGAGAACAGGCTATTGAGGAAAATACCCCCATTCTCTTAGATAACTAGTTTTCTGACAATAAAGTGCATATTAGAGATTCAATTCCTGTTTCTGTTCAATAAGCTTCCGGCAGCTACAGGCAGCCTGACCCTGGCATTTTCCATTTACAGTCTGAATATCCTGACATTTCATCAAAGCCTCCTGTTGTTCAAAATATTCATACAAATTCGTACTGCTCTTCACACAACATGCAAACTTGTTTTAGTCGAAAACATCTCCACCCCCTTTTCCAAAGCTGCAGGAAGCTTATAGGAAGAAGCTCATGTTTCTCCTACAACTCTGAGTACCCACTTGCTGCAAGTCCACCTATGCAGGTAGAAGGTACTATCACTTAGTTGTGATCTTTGGAGGAATTTGAGATTTTCCAAGGAGGGTCCTTTGACTATTACAGTGAACTATTCTTGTAGTAGCTTTTTCTTTTAGTGTGCATTCATGCATGCAAGGAGTCATGGAGAATCGGGTTTAGTTTGTCTTTGGGTCTCACACATACCTAGCTCTAGCCCTGGCATACAGGAGATCTTTAGTTAACATTTGGGAATTTTTTTCAAAACAGACCTTCATCTCAGTAAGAGCACATTGCCTCTCTTCTCTGGCTCAGACTTTCCATTAGTTGCTGGTGATAGAGAAAGTGCAAGACACAGTTCTGCCCTTGAGTGTATGGTTGTTTAAAGAGAGGGGTGTAGATTGAAATAATGAATAAAAAAATCCCAGGAAGTGTGATAAAGATGGTCTTCACACAAAGAGTTCAGCTCATTTTCAAATTCAGGGTGCTTTTTCTAGGTGGAAAAAGCCCCTTCTTGGAACTTACTGTCTAACTTCAGCCTAGAATTATTTCAGGTTGAGTAAGCATGTCAAAATGAAGCAGTCCAGCTTTGTAGAATCTTGATGGCCGGCTGAGTGGTCCTCAGAACCCAACCCTTCCCTGAACCATTTCCCTTGTGTCTGGGAAATTCTAACTATGAAATAGATACTCTATAAACTGTCCTTGACCCACCCTTTGTTGGTTTCCTTCAGCACGAGCCAGGAAAAATCTGCTCTCCCTTCAGACATTAAGGCATTCCTGAAGCTTTTCTGGTCCATGGACCCCATTCCTTTAACCATTCATTCAAATAGACAGACTTGAAGGAAGCAGGACACATACCCTCTAACAGCCTTCCTGGGGCAAGAATTCCTTCAGTAACTCCAGTATTACAGAACCAATATTACAGAACCATGATGGCAGGGGTGTACGGGTGGTGTGTCAATCCATTGCTTTGCTTGACAGCTCTCCTGGCACAGTGCCCTTTTCGGATATAGTCTCCCCCCCCATCATTTGGCCCAGGGGCCATTGACCACATACCTCTTTTATTAACATTGTATTACCACATGCATGCATCTTGCCAAATTTAGTATGTGGGTACTCTGGGAAGATTAAAATCCTAAACTTAATACAAATGAATTTATAATCCCAGTAGGCAGTCAATTTAGGACATTCCTTAATCCTGGAGGAGGCACAAACTAGAAAAAGCATCAAAGACAACAACTACCACTTCTAATGTTAATGAAGTCTCATTATGTGCTGATGTAGGAAATGGTAACTGTTTAGAGTTGTGCCAGACAGCTGACAACTCTGATTTTCCAGGAACTGTGCTTCAAATCCAGAGTCCGGGGGTGGTCCTGATTAATATCCTCCTACACCCTTTCCCACACCCACAACTCCGTGTCTCTATACCATTCAATGCTGCTTCCATTTCCTCCACTGCTAAAATATCTGTCAAAGTCCTCCTCAACGGTGCCTGGTCCCATCTGGCATCCTCAGTTCTCTGTCCCATCTCTCACAGGGGATGACAGAGCAGCCTCCTAAGTTGTTTCCTTGTCTCCAACCTCTTTCCTTGTCACCTTGCACTCTGCTACCAAAAAGAATGAGGCCCCATCATGGTAATCCACTGCTTAAGAACACTCCTACCCACACTGAAGATGAAGTCCAGGCTTTCAATCATCAACCATAGCAGCCCCCACATGACTCTTAAGTCTGATCTTGCTCATATCCTATAGAAAAATCTAAATTCCATGCTGGCTTTCTGTTCAAGTGTGTTCTGCTCTTTCATGCCTTTGCCTGTCTTCTACATGGAATATTTTTCAGTCTTCATCTCCACCTGAGAGATGGCTTATACCTTTCAAGATCCAGATCAAACAAGCTTTGCATTGTAAAGTCATCCCTGAGATCTGCAGATAAAGTCCATCACCCTAAGTCCCAGAACCCCAAACTCCCTCATTTCTGTTTTGTGTTTATATGCCCATGAGCTCTTTAGGGCAGAAACCATGTCTGATTCAGATCTGCACCCCTCTGTTCCAACCCCTCCTTCAATAAATGTTTGATGAATGACTAAAGGAAAGACTGTTGATCATCGAAAAATTGCTCATCAGAGCCCTGTACATCAGTGTTGCCAAGAGATGTTTTCATCAACTGTGGTTTCTCAGTGTTAATATCTAACACTGGCCTGATTCAGCCTGAAGTGTTAGAAATTCAGAAGAAATTGCAGAGGTTAGAGGAAAAGCATTTTATTTGTTAAACAGAAAAAGTCAGGGTATGAGATAGAACACCAAGATATGCAAATGCCTATCTTCCTTTGTAGTGGAAACTGGGAGAATCATACTAGAGTTTTTGAAATTAATTCAGTCTGAGTGTCTATGGAGTTTAAATGCAGCCCTCAGGAGAGTAAATAATGCAGAATGTGAAACCAAAAAGGAGATTTGAAATGCACCAGTAAAAGCTTTTTTAACTTCAACTTCTGCACCAAAGCAGTCTTGTTGGTAGGAACCCTGTGTAATTTGCAAAGATTAAAAACTGTTGCAAGAAAATTAGTCCAAGCACATAACTTTCATCACTTAGGAGGCTCTCAGCTTCTTCTGGCCGCACTGACAGTAACTCCTAACCAATGAGGGTTTGCATACAGATTTCAGGTTGCTTGATAAATATTGATCATTTTGCAGTAAGCAAAACTTTCACATATGTTAATTTTTAAATATCAAGTGAGAGTAGCTGTTCTGGATTTGCAAATTAGAGATTTAGAAATGTTATTTCCAAACAGTTTCTCCATGGTGACAGGATCAAAAGATGTGACTGCTAAAGTATTCTGGGGATTTAGTTTGATATATGCATCAGTGGCTTAAAACTGCCCATTCCCGAGGGTACAGGTCAACACAATCTGCTCTATTTATTAGTCACTGGGTCCCATCAAGAAGTCCTGTGGGCTGTCTGGCCAAGGCCATGCACTGAGATGAGGGAAGGAAGGAGGCAGATTTCATGGTGTCTTTGTCTTCAGGATCTTCAGTTTAGGGTAATGTTCTTTTCTCTGAACCAGTTAAGGGTGGAGATATAAGGTGAGGGTCAATCAGGGCACCAAGGCTTCTAGATCTGAGCAGTGAGTGATACCGACTCAGTCAAGCTCTAGACCTTGGGGCTGGGCGGGAAGCTCTCGGGAGGGCTGGAAAGGGTAGGTATGCAGCAGGGATGTCAAAGCAGCTTGGGGGAGGGAGGGGGGATTCAGCTAGATTTGAAGCTCCATTTCCACTGCTCTCAGGCCATATGATCTTGGCCAGGTGGCTTAATTGTGCCCTATTTTTATTACTATCAAATTGTGTGGGGATGGACACACAAGGCTGAGACCCACAGACAGCAAGAGCTCTGCTTCCTTGGTGATTAGTTTCCCTGAGAGTGTGCTATCTCCGAAGGGATCAGGGAGCTTACTTCTGTCCAAGACCATAGGTGATGTCCTGAGTGACAGTGCCTGACTGGGCCATGACCTCCAGGGACTATTCTAAGAGAGTGCAGGATCCTTCCCCTCCTTGATCCAATGAGTTGAGGTGTCATGCTCAGCCTTGTGAAGGCTCCCAGTCATACCTCTCAACTTCCCAACTTAGGTCAGCTTCAGACCCTGCCTTGAAAGGAGGTCCTGGTGGCTGTCTAGGTGAGTTACTTGGCCGTAGACTGGGCTCTCATTCTGCTTTCCAACTAGTCCCTACATCTATGAACTTGTATTGAACTTATTATCCAATATTGACATTCACTGCCCATTTGGGCCCTAAGGATCTCTTAGTTCATGAGCTCCACATACTATACTACAGGTCAAAGGTGCTCCATGCCCACTGGAGAACATAGAGCTGGGATGTCCCCTTATCCATCCCCCACTTCAGGGGACAGTCACCAAGGTTGGAAAGTATGGTCAACTACATAGTTCCTTCCAGAGCAGCCTCCTCCCCAGAGCAGAAGCTGCTCACTGGAGGCTTCAGGTGGCATCTCTGCCACTTAATCCCATGAATACAGACATTTCCTTCCTGAGTTACCTGGAAACATGTTTCCATTTCCTTCCTAAGTTACCTGGAAACATCCACCATGTAAGCACCCAAGATCATTGATGCTCCATGGGCCCCTTCACTTCCTCTTATTAATACTTTCTCTGCACCCCTGTAGGCATCCCTGTCTGTGAAAGGTAGATATCCCTATCTGCAAGCAGAAACTGTTCCTAACAGTGGACTCCCTGTAATCTGGAGCCTCAAGGCTAGTGTTCAGGTTCTCTGCAAAGCTTCAAGTTGCCTGCAACTGAATGTCCTGCCCCTTGGGCATCATTTTATAAGTGGACCAGTAAAATTCTCACATTTTATAAGGGAACAACTGAAATTGCCTTGGGGGTGCCAGAAATGATGGAAACTTAGTAAAGTCTATTGTCCATGGTCACTAGTATGCTGAATGCCTTCCCCAAATGTCCCCGAGACACTATTCTATAAGGAAGTTTCATCCCCTAGAATGATGCCAGGCTAGGAAAAAGAGGAATCACAGTCCAGAGACAACTCAACACAGTTTACCCCTGGGTGACTGGGGAAGGGGTTCATCTCATGAGAAGGGGCTTGCATAAAGGAAATGTGAGGGTTCAAAGTCATTGAATCTAAATCCCAACTCTAAACCTCAGGACCGTCCCTTTGGATCAGTGATTTCCCTTCCTCCCCTCCCCACCTATTTCCTTTTGTATAAAAATTAAACAAAAAGATAATAAAAGTAACAGCAGTAATAACAACCTCCCTCAGAGCCAACTGCAGGAGTCAATGAGCTAACATGTGTGATGCCTCTGGCACATAGTAGATGCTCAGTAAATCCTGAGTACTGGCCCGGTATCACAACCTCCCTATTGCCACAGTGCTCATCATCCTCACTTCTTCCCTGCCTTCCCTGACCCCTAGGTCTCTCCAGCTATTTTCCTGGAAGCCCCTCAGCTCTTACCTGAGAGAACTGCCAGTGAAGCTTCATCCTCTTGGCTTTGGCGTAACTGCACTCGATGAGCCGCGGCCGACCGTTGACATCGACCAGGCACCGGTTATCATCATCATCGACCGTGGGGCTCAGGATGCCCACGTGAATCTGCTGACTGCTCGTGTAGTACACGTTCTGGGGATGGAGGAAGAACAAGAGTAAATGTCAAAGCCCAGGGAGGTGGAGGAGACAAGAGGAGCTCCTCCCCAACAGCTGTAAGAGAGATCACAGTCCAGCAGCCTTCAAAAATATTTTCTGTCACCACAGACAAAAAGAAACACATTTACATATGATCCAGCAGGGTTTCTGGTACATGACAAAACTGAAACCAAATTTTCAAGAAATTACAAAGTGTTAACAACTGTAGTGCTTTCTGATATTTTCTATTCTGTTCTTTCATTGAAAAATATTGGTCATAGCTTTCTGAATTGATTTCAACACTCACAATTTAAAAACACTTCTTCGACATATTTTTTTATAGACTTGCTGGCTTCCTCCATCCATACATATTCTGTGCAAGATACTGTGCCTGGTGTCAGATACAAAGACCTGGATCATGTCTTCTAGGGAGACACGGTCTTGCGGGGTGGAATACAGGTAACACCGAATTTCCATTCACACTGAGACTGTGTGGGGTAGGGGTTGGCAAAATTTCTCTTACAGGGCGAGGTAGACAAATATTTTTGGTTTTGCAGATGTTTTGGGAGGTCCCCAAGATCAGGTGAAATGATTTATTAGGACTTGGTTTTAGTCAGCCTACAGCTGTCTCACAGCAATAGTTTATGATATGAAAGGATACAAAGCCTGCCAAGGGAAAAGACACAGGGAGCAAAGTCTGCAAACTTGAACCAAGTGCAAGTTGCCCCATGGCCTCTCCCAGTGGTCACATACTTGTCTTTTGACCAAGATAAGGCCTTTGAAGTGCTGTGTTGCAGGAAGCATGTTAGAGCCTCAGCGCCCAGGTGTTTGGCGGGGACTGGTCAGGGTGACAGACTCTGCTGGCATCTACTGAAACCCAGACTTCCAGAAGGAAAGCAGGGATTTAGCATAAATCAATTGACTTGTTTAGTCTCAAACAAGAGTACAAAGAGTCATTCTTATCAGCTGCTGAAAACCCTCCAAGTTTCCAGACACCTGTCAGGAGCCCATCTTGTAAGCAGACCCCTTTGAGGAAAGCAGCACATGGTTAAGGACCTTAGCATGGACAACCACATAGTCACTACTGATTCATCTCGGTGGCAGTAGCATCAACATGCCATAGACCTTTCTTAAATGGACAGCTGGGCTCAGTATGCTTTATTTTCAAAAACCAATGGTCATCTATGGGCCACAGATACAGGGCTAGAGCAAAGTCATGTGACTTCTGGCCTGCAAAATTTTTAGTAATTTCTCCCGCCTCAAGCAGTGGTTCCCAGAAGTGTTCAGAGTGAGAGGTCAGAGGGTTCTGTGAGCTCTTGAATTCATATTACTAAAGGAATTAGCCCCACTTTGAGCAAACCAATAGACTATATTTCTTTAGGGTGAGGCTTCTTCTTCTCTTGGTCTACTTGAAGATTTCACTGGTAAATATTTGTGATCAGTTTCAAATGATACTATGAAATATATCTTGCTTCAGTAAAAAGGGTGGTTTATAAAGACTCCGTCAGCATGGCTATCGGACATAAAAGGGACCCGGGGTGAGAAAGGCAATCTAGGTGAGGAGGGTAAGGAAGAGGTGACCTTCGGGGGCATGTCCTTTTGATTCTTGGAAGATCAAAGGGCTACAGAGCAGGCAGGTCACTTCAGAGAGAAGAGCCTCAGCCCAATGCATCAGTTAAGGCCTAAGAGACAACAGATGGTACATTGAAAAGAGAAGAGTCTGAGGTGTGTGCTAGGTGGGCATAGTTCTCAATGATGCATATAAACCACAGGGACTGCATCTAGTTCCACAGGCTCTGTAACATGGAGCTGTTACCACTCTAGGTCCAAAGAGATGAGAAAGGGGAGCTGATACCAGAACCTACTGATTAGAGAGAAGGGTTCAAGTAGAGAGGGGTTTGGGGACGATGGCGAATTAATATCCCAACTTTGCCCCCTTTTTCACTCTGTTCTTCTGCTGGATCAGACCATTGGTAGAGCACAACTAGAAGCCAGAAATCATGGTTCCCACTGAAACATTCTATAATTTCAGCCTTGCAAGTGGAAAGAAAAGGGTAGAGAGTAGATCCAGAGAGGCAAATGGAAGACGTTCACGGCAGCAAGGATTTGGTCTCTAAGGTTAACTTAGAAGTTGTTAGGTTTGGTGAATCCATTAGACACCAAAATTACTAAGGTGACTGATTCTTCCCAATAGAGAAGTGAAGCATTGTAGTCACCAAGGTTCTGACCAGAAGCAGAATGGATGGGAGATGCTATTCACACTCAGATTGGGGAAGAGTGGGCTTCTCATCAGAATCCTGAGCCTGGTCTTTGTGTAGTCTTGATTTCCACCAATGTAAGTGGACCACCTGCTCTGCCTTCCAGCTTTTTAGAGTTGAAGGAGAACTTGATGACTTGTAGGATGTAGAAAGTAAAAGGCATCTAGTTAGACAGTTCAGCTGTTTACCCAATCAACAGTCTTTAAGTTGGGTTCTGAGGATACAGAGATAAGAAAGTCATAGTCTCTGACCTAGAGTACCCAACAGCTATGTTGGGGAAATGAACATACCAGGCAATCACATTAATAGGATTCTTTCACTCTCTACTTCCTTGACTTGTCTACTTGAGCTCTTGCTACTTGAAAGTAACCATCTCCAGAAAATCTCCCTGAAGATGCAAAATCATGGGGCTGCAGCCTGCCACCTGTGCTTCCTTCCAAAGGTGCACACTTCTGTATGCCCTGAAGGATCCAGGACCTCTCAGGCCAGAGGGTGGCTCCTAGCACTTAGTGTGTGGAGACACAGATGTCCCCAAGCTCTGGCATGTAGGCTGCAGAGCAAGGACAGCCCACCATGCAGCAACCATCTCTCCACATCCCTGCCAGAAGGGCTGGTCCTCATCTTCAGGGCAGGCTCCCCAGCCCCAGCCCAGGTAATAGCTGAAGTAAATTCTATCCACTTAGTTGCTCTGAAGTGCCTCGGGGAGAGACTCTGAGAGATCTGTGTGGACTGCAACCCGGTACAGTTGTCATCAGAGGTGTTCACTGCCCCAGAGGCTGGGAAAATCATAATAGGCACAGACAATTGTTCTTTTTTCTTTAAAAAGCAAATAACGAAGTGAATCTCTAGTGATGTAACCGCACTGCTGGTGGGTCATAGAGGGAGGCTGGGCAAAGTGGACTCTCCAGTCACCACCTGGATATCTCAGAAGCCCAGCCACCAGTGGAATGAATTAATAAATGGCCTGAAATAACAAAAGGGAAACAACTTTGTACAAGACACCCCACTTTCTGTGCCTGTTGGCTCAGCACATGCAGTTATGCTTTCTGAGCAACAAGGAATCCTGAGATTTAAAGCAGAAATGACTTAGATCTGTGATTCTCAACAGGGGGTAGTCTTCCCAATCAGCAAATAAAAAATCAGGGCACGTTTGGTAATGTCTGGAGACATTTTTGGTTGTTATGATGTGTCTATTACAGGCATCTAGTTGGTCAAGGCTAGAGATGTTACTCTGCATGCTACAATTACAAGACTGTAGTGATTCAGCTCCAAGTATCCATAGTGCTGAGGTTGAATGTCCCTGCCTTAGATTACTAATAATAAAAGCCAAAATAATGATAGGAATCATTTACATGCTTGGTCCCTTTGAAGCCTAATTAACAATAAACCCACAAGCAGGGGCTACTATCATTCTCATCTTGTAAATGTAACTTGCCCAAAGTTCCATTGTTGGTAAACAGTGGCTGTGAGGAAAACTGAGGCATTTTGACTCTAGAGTCATACATGGGATCTCTCACCTCACTTGCCCACCTCCCAAAGGTCACTCCAGGTCCAGCACCAGGCTGGGTGAGGGGGGAGGCATAAAGGCCAGAAGGCTGGCTTGAAGTTATCCACTTCATTCCATCACCATGAGGGGAGACTGGCCTAAGGGAGTAGTAGAGAGCTGGAGGGGTTAGTGAAAGGTCCATAATATGAGTGCACAAAGCACTAGGATAGTGACATCCCTCTCCATCTCATGTAGGAGGCTGAGGGCAGACCATTATCCTGTCTGCAGGATATTTTACAAACCTCCGGGGCCAGAAACCACATCCTAGGCCACTCAGCTCCTCCTTGGCTACAAATGATTGATTCAGTTCATTCTCCACTCAGCCCCGTACTGCTCAGCGGGGCAACAAACCCGATTTCAGGCTTTTCATTCTCATGCTTTCAAGAGAAAGAAAAATCACTGGCAAGGTAAAAGAACAAACACATCTGTGTCTCAGGTCTCACACGAGTAGCCCTTTCCTCTCCCTCAGGCCAGAAGTGGTAGAAATGATCAGCAGCCAAGCTAGACATTCAGCCAGGGTTCCCACAGCTCTCCCAGAGGATACACCTATCCTCGCTGTCACAAAGACCCTCAGGACTGGAGGTTCCCCCTGCCCTGTCACCTCATCTCCAGATCAAGCAAGCTCCCCCTCCTCTGCAGGACGCAGGTGGGCTCCTGCCAGCTGTCTCAGAGGTGAGCCCTTGCATGCTCTCACAAGCGCAAACATGACCTTCCTGACAGAAGCTGTCACTGGGGACGGAGCCCCTTAGGAAAGGAGGGCGGAGGAGGAAAGCAAACATGTTTTTGTACACGTGTATGCCATTTCTATACCTGTAGTCACCTTCTTGTCAAAGAGTAAGGAAACTGATGCTAAAGTTTTAGAAAACTTGTACATTTGCAGGGCACACAGGCAGAAAGTGGCTTTCTCCTCCCTGCATGGGGAAGGCTGAGCTCTTGGCAGTTCAGAACCTGCATCCTGCTCCCAGATCAAGCAGTCCAGATGGCGACCCCAGGCTTATTCAGGGCCTCCCTTCAGACTAGGTTAGAGCTGGGGCACCCCCTGTACTGTCTCCCAAATCAGCTTGGTACAGGAGCAAGGCTCACCAAGGCCATCCTGAATGCATCCTTTGGATTCAGCAACAGAACTGCCAGGATGTTTTCACCAGATTGGTCACTCCAAGACCTCCAAAAAGGGGTTGCAGGACCCTGAAGGGAATTGGTCTGGAGGACAGGGCCTGGTAGGTGGGGTCCTTGGTCCTTCTCCCACCCCATCTAGGACCGGTCTTTGGTTTTCCTTATATATACCTTTCATCTAACATTTTGTTTAAGCACAATGTGCAAAGCTGGACAATCTGCTTTAGAACAGAGGCCTGATCCAGGAGGACACTGAGGCTTAGTAAACCCTTGTCCAGGTTCACCTGACAGGAACCTGTAAACATTTGGAGAAGCAGCTTTAGCCTCCAGTTTCAAACTCCTTCAGGTCCTCTGCTTCATTGCTTATCTACTTTCCAACCATTCAGATGCCTCTTCTAGCTAGACTTTCATACCTACATCACAGTAGCTAGACTTTCATACCTGCATCACCTTGACCTCTGAGAACACTCTGGTACCCTCCTCAGGCCCAGTGGAAGCTGAGTAGCAAGAATTATGAGATGGGCAAGGAATCAGAAGTATGGTGCCAAATGGGGCTGGTCAAATTATATAAGAATACAAACATTTTCAAGGTTCAACAGAAGTACAGGTTCTCTTCCAAACAGTGGGCATGTGGATCTTGTGCTGCTTTATTTCTGCCATTAAGTGATGTTTCCTTGGCAACACTGAGTGGGTGCCCTTGAAAAATGAGGTGTCTTAGAGACATTTAGAGACATTCTCATCGAACCTCTGGCATGGGGCCTAGTGTGGCTATTTGGCTAAAATGTTCGTCGGCGGGAGAGTGGTAAGGAGAGCGGAGGGGGAAGCTGCAGAGGGACACTCCATTTAAGGGGTTTGAAAGCCTTCCACAGGGAGGAAAATCACCCCATTTGCAGGGTGCTTTCATGAACAAAGCAACCTCAGGTGAACTAGAATCCTTAGGGTCATCTTTTATATATGTGGTGGCAGATATTTTTGTTCTAGAGAACTGCTATAGTCCAATAATGCATTGAAAGCCCAGCTCTCAGTGGGGGCTCAGGGACAAGAGGGTGTTGCAGTCCAGAGGTCAAAAATTACACACAATGGGGTAATTACATATTGTCAAAGTGGGGGCATATTGGCAAAGATGATTAAAAGGATGGTCAAGCTATAGTCTGGACAGCGTAGTAGGGAGGGCTTTGCGGAGCAGGAGTTATATGCTGGACCTTGGAAAAGAAGAAAGATTTGTGAGTAAATGAAATGGGGAGGACAGAGGAATCAAAAGGATACACTCTTAAATCAAGCTAAGGCCATGCTCTCGGCTGCACTTCAGAATCACCCTCATCATTTTAGAATCATTAAAAAACCATTAATCACCATTTTAGGGGGTGTGGCCAGGTGATTCCAGTGGGCAGTCAAGGGTGAAAGCTGGCTGTATGAAGGAGACTTTGGTTCGCTTAGGGGAGGAATGTAGGGAGAATGCCATTGACTGCCTGGATTCCTAGGCCCTCTAGGTTATGTGGGCATGGCAGCTATGGGCCCAGACCTTCAAGTGCACTGATTTTAAGACTCCGATGAGGCTGGCCAAGATGTTAGGAAGCACCACCGCGTAGGACAATCACTCTCTAAATGTAGTCCCAGCACTATCTGGGAAATTGTTTGAAATCCACATGTTTTGTTTCCAGCCTGAGACCTCCTGAAATAGAAACTGAGGGAGGGTCCAGGAGCCTTGCTTTAACAAGCCCCCCAGGTACATGCAATGCATGTAAACACTTGAGAACCATCAGTTTAGGAGAAAGATGGAGAACATGGGCGTCCATGTCAGATGACTTGGGTCTCCACTCAGCACTGCTGAACCTCTCTTTGAAGCTGAAGCCACTGCGGCCCTCTGTTCCCTGAGCTGTGCACACAGTGCTGTGGTGAGGGATGAAATACTGAAAGATTCATAGCTGCAAACAGAACCAGCAGGACCACAGGGCAGCACCAAGGCAGGCAAGGGTGGATGTTTTTGTAAACGGGCAAGAGACAACCTGGCAGGGAGGTGACTTCTGGTCTAGTTGCCTGACTTGCATCTGCCTCATCTCTGGGATCCCTATCCTGAGCTGGATGGGCTGGTGGTAGTGTAAAGGTTCATAGGACAGTGGCAGGGTGCAGGTGTGGTCGATGGGAAGAATGGAGCACAAGCTGGCTATCTTCATTTCAATTTACAGTAGCGACCATGACATCCATAACATGTGGGAACTGGACGCTTTGTCCTCGCTACTAGAACGAGCTGTTGGCCCCTGGGTCGACAGGACGGGCTGATTTAAAGGTTTGGTTACTGGTCATTAACTCCCGACATAGGGGTTAGTTATCATGCTGAGGGCCATGGGACGCTAGTGCTAAATCAAGGACGAAGGGGAATAATTTCCAGAGTCATCTTATGTCCACTGGCCCAAGAACCAGGTATTTAGAGAGAACAGAAAGCTTTAAAAACATCTTTCTGGTTAACCGCTTAGGAGGAAGAGCATTAGTGGGGAAAGCGAGGTCCCTAGCTCAGAGGTCTCCCTTGTGAACCCAGTTCCCTGGCGGAGAGGGACAGGAGAGGCTAGGCATGTGAGTCCTTCAGGTTTGGGGGGAGAGATTTGTGTCCAGCACTAAACCCACAGCCAGCAGTCGATCCAGCTGAATTCAGTCGCCATTCCTGGGTGGCCACTGGGGTGTTACAGGGCCTGATCTGGGTATTGGGGAAGAGAAAGGAATAAGACGTGCTTCTCCTTGTAGGTGCTCTCAGTCGGGGAGACAGGATGCAGAAGGGTGTAAGAACATCCACCTGGCCAGAGCTGGCTGTGGGGTGAGGAGACTGGGCTGGAAAAGCAGCTTGGAGGCTGGGGGGTTTGGACAGCTTCAGGTTAAAGTGCTGGTAGCACATCTGAAGGGTTCTCAGCATCCTCTGCATCACACCTAAATTTGAAGTGCTTCTGCAGGCCCATCTGGGAGAATTCAGTGTGGGCTTGCAGGGTCCCAGAGGAAAAAGGGCCTCTGAAGGTTCCCACCTGGCTGTAAAGGGGAGGCTAATTCATGCCTGATTTCTGCTCCCTGCTTTGCACCTGAGCAGGAAGTAGTGCTCTACTCTGTCTTGGAGCTGGGCCAGTCTGCCTGACACCCACAGCTGAGTGCTTTCCTGTTTCATTCCTGGTCTCGTGTCCACCAAACTGGGTGGGCATCTCTCTGCTACCCACTATGGGGTGGTTAGCAGCCCAGCCAGCAGATCAGCAACCCTCACCCCCCCACCTTGCTCTGCCTTGTGAAACCAGACAATGCCTTGTGCTTGAGATGGAGAGTCTGCCTTTGTTCTCATCAACTGCTTCTGAAGAGGCGCTACAGAGGGAAGTAAGGTCAGAAAAGACTAGGACATCTAGGATGGCCAGGGAATGTTGGTAATTTCAAAGTCACTTGGATTTTGAGTCATTTGTTACTGGAGCATGATGAAACGGGAACTGACGGACACAACCATTTTGCTATGTTCCCTCACCAAATAGTCACCCAGAGAGAGAATTGCAAAGGGATGCCCTTTTCTTAAGGAAAAGCACAGGGATTTGGAAAATATTTGCCAAGGGACCTTGATCTAGTGATGGAGGAGGTGAGGGTTCAAGAAAGACTGGCTCAGGATCCAACCTGTGTCTTTGAGTGCCCACTCTGCTCTCGTTTCTGAGCTGTGTGTCTGTGGACACTGAGCTTGGTCATTCACTCTGTCTGTTCACTCACTGGCAAAAGCAGGTAGCAACAATAGTACCCCGTGCAGAGGGCTATCAGGAATGGCATGGGCTTAGCGTGGGTTGTGTTAGCCCTTAGTAACGCTCTGGTAGCACTAATCTCTCCTCATTCCACTCCAGGTTTCCAGAGTTCAGGGTCCGGGCATGTCTTGCTCACTACCATACCTCTATTACCCAACCCACTCCTTGACATTTAATACACACTTAACATGTTGGTTGATGGAGTGATTGTTACTAAACTATTCCAGGGACCCAGAACTACAGTTCAGAAATCCATTGAGGCTCCCTCCCTGGTACCTGTCATATTCCTGACTCTACATCCCATTTCCTGAATGTTGAATACTTTTTTTAAAATTTTTAAATTTTTAATTTTTTTGTGGGAATAAAACAAGTTACAGATAGGTATACATATTGTAATACCATAATTACAAAATTATAACCATGCAAAATAATATTCTATTTATTCATGTGTGATTTAAAAGTTTCAAATACCACAGCATGACAAACATGGGTTGAATTTGCCCAGGTCCATGATTTTTCTTAAAAAGTTCCCAGCATCAAATCGTTGAGTACTTTTTAAGAAAAATCATGGAATTGGGCAAATTTGACCCATCAAAAACTCATGGTCTCCACCTTCAACACCTCCTACTATCCTTTGGGTGCTGTTTACGTTGAGGACAGGTGAACCAGAATTACTCCATCTTAGTTAGGACTGCATTTTGAGGACTGTGCCCTCTCCCCTTGGGTAGTGGAAGAGTGTCCGTCAGCTATGGTCAACCCATCACACATCCTGTTTATGCACACATTGTTGCAATAACCGATTAACCACACCCTGACTCTGTCTCCCTTATTTTCTTGGCTGTTCCGGTAACATGTTTCATGTTTCGCACCCTGCCTACTTGCTTGTTTTACAATAGGGGTCAACAATGGTTTTGCCCTATAAAAGGTTGTAACAAAGATTGCTTGGGATCTCTCTTGCCAACTTGGCTTGAGGACCCTGGTGCACCAGTATCTTGGCAATAAACCTGCAGCTTTAAACTTCAACTGGAGACTTTGTGTCTTGTGGAGTGGCCCAGCAGTCACAACATTTTAGTGTCTGAGCCACTTCTCCTCAGCAGGGATTCTGAATCTCTACTCTCAGAAATATCCAGGTCCTCATGTTTCACTTCCAAGGCAGCTTGTGAACTTAGGCCTCTTGAGCCTCCCACTAGCCTGGTCCCAGGCCTTCCAGTAAGAAATGTAGCTCCTGTTGCCCTTGCCCGCCCTCACCCAGGAGATTGCTTCTTTCCCTGCCATAGCTGACCCTTTGCTCTACTGACTTCTTTCCCTCAGTCTCAAAACATGTTCCCTCATGGCTTTCCTTAAAATAAATGAGGATGCATGCTTTTTCTCAGCCCCACACCCGTTCAAGTGGCCAGTCCCTTTCTCTACATCCCTTTGCAGCAAACACCAGCGAAGAGTGGACATTCATGGCTTCTCTTCCCTCACTTCTCTGGATAGAGGCTCTCTGGCTAGCCCATCCTCCAGCCTCTCCAGGACAATCACTCACATCACGGGAGGGAAAAGGCCATCGTGGCATCAATTGCCCTCATTTTCTAAGGTTAGGTGCCAGGGCAAACCTTCCCACCCCAAACCCCACAGAGGTTCTGAGAAGATGAATACTGGTTCAGTCTATTTTGTGATCATCATTTAAAACATTTTAATTTCCCACAAATTTAATCATCCCTTTATCCAGCACTTATTTGTTAAGCACCTCCAATGCCCCAGGCAAATATGATTGAGTAGCTTCTGAGCATTGCAGGTTATTCTGAAGATGCTAAAGATACTGCAGAGATGTAAATGTGTTCTGTAGCTCAGTTCTATAAGAATTAAGAGCAGCAAGTCCTTTTCCTGTAGAAAAATGTTATGAAATTTCCCTTTTAAGTGTGTCCTTCAACCAAGTCAACCTCCATCCCACACATGTTCCTGCATTTAACAGTGTATTTTTGAGCAAGACAAAAAAAAAAATGAGACTGCTCTGGTGATTGATTTAGAGGGCCCAGCTCTGCTAAATTCCCAGTATATTAACACTGTGCTAACATCAAGGACCCCACAAAAGCTCTATGCTGGCTGACTAATGCGCCACAATGAATAGATTTTTTCTTTTTTAAAGCAGCTGGGACAAAGGCAGTGTGGTGACAATGGAGCTAGTTGAGAAAATCAAATATAAGAATCCATTATTGCCCATGATATATTCTGAACACATTTACTTAGGGACTTTTTGGAAATAGCATATTCTTAAGTTGCCCTGATATAAACACCATTTAGCCATTCCCATGCAAGGCCACCAGCCACTCCCAAATCTCAGAGTCTATTTCTTATCCTTCCTCTTTTTCAGGCTGTCAGCTGAGGGTGGCATCATCAGGCAGGGGTCCTTTGCAAGTGCTGGGCATATATTCGTCCCACATTAATGCTACTGCTGGTCACAGAGGGCCCAGGGGTGACAAATGAGACCAGAGGAGCCTGAAAAGCCAAGCTTTCCACTGAATAGCAGGCAAGTGGGTGGGAGAGGGAGGCCAGCCTCTGAGTGGTGAGCTGGAACCATTTCCTTCGATGTTGGCCCACTGCAGTGCTGCTAATAACTGCTCTTCCCAGACTGTGGGAGCTTAATAAAAGTCATGCAAAACTCGCTGTTTACAACTGTAATTGTGCAGTTTGGACATGAAGTGAAGAACATGTCATGTGGAATGAATAACAAATCAAGCGACTCCTTTTTTAGCTCCAAGCTGCAAGAGCAGCGACCTCACCAGTACTCTGTTGGAAAGGTCTCCAAGGCAGCTACGACATTGCAAGCCTGATACACCTCCTTGCCCAGCCCCCGAGCTGGCCAGCACTTCACACCAGCTGACAAGCCCAGGCCAGCAGTTCTCTTTCATGCACAATGAAGGAAAGGGGTGGTTTCTCAAAGCAGCGTGGGGAAAGGAGCTTTAACCCAGGGTGGTTAAAGTGCTCGGGAGATCACTGCAGAGAGGTTGGGTGTCTGAGATGGGTCGAGGTCCTGAGATGGACACTCCAGCTGTGCCATGCAGAGGCCACCAGAACTGAAGGGGTGAGATGTGAGGAAAGAAGCATCCTGGTGGTCTGCTCCTTCCAGCCTTGCCCCCCTTCTTCCCTGGAGAGGTTGCTTTTAGTGATGATGTGATTCCCCCTCCCAGTGTGGTCCAGACACCCTACAAAAGAACTGGTGGAGGCAGGATCCACATCACATATTGGCCACAGGGCCTAGGCACAGTCAGTTCACACCCTTTCAGTTAGGTCCTAAGGAAGGCGTGTAACTATATACTCCTTTTACTAGTAAGCAGAGGCAGAGGAGCAAGATTCTGAGCCCTGAATGCAGTCAGGATACAGCAGGTAGCTGAGCTCTTCAAAGAGTTGCAAGGATACGGGGAGTTACTCCAGTTCTGAGGGTTGTGGGGCAAGGGGTGACTGCCAGGGGTTAGTGCTGCTCATCCCAACCTCGAGGATCCCCCTCTTCACTCTTGAAGAGACAGCCTTTGGGTATAACATGGTACTTCCTGTTCCGGTCACCAGACTGGCTGTTGTCACATATGGGCCATCAGTGAAGTACACATTACTGTTCTGGTGTCACGGATTATAACTTAATTGGGCACCAGAAGAATTAAGTCACTTGTTTCAATCACACATGTGGTATGAGCAGAACTGAGTCTTCACCCCAGCTTAGCCTGACCTCAAGCATGTGCTCTTTTCGCTATGTCAGCCATCAAGCACTGGAGCAAAAGCCACCTCCAACAACCAGCTTACACCAGGAAAGTGAAAGGAAATGTTGCAGGGAGGAATTGAGGGGTAGCTGCCCCCAGGATGCACAGAGAGCAGAGTCCAGTTACCTCATCTCCCCCAAAGCACCACCTATTTTGGCAATCCAGGGAGAAGGTAGCTCTGGAATTGTGTGAAGCTCCAGCTCAGAGGTCAGCAAATAAAGAAATTCCCAATTAATTAATTGCCTAATTAACTAATTAATGCAGATTACTTAATTAATTAACCCAGAGGTGTAGGTGACCAGTCACAGCTTTAGGACTGGGTAAGGCTCCCCAAAACTGTAACGTAGGCTGGGCCCTGCACTCACATCCTCAGCAGCCACCTGGTCCATACAGACACAGAGTCATGAAAACACAGTGCCCAGAGAAAAACTCAGGGGAGCTTTTCAAACGTCACAGTCACTCTGTCTGTTATTATAGATAACAACATAGAAAATGGAGAAATCAGTCAAAGGTCACAGAGAAGTGGCTTGTGATGGAAATTCTTGACTGACAAAGGAAAATTTTTTCGATTGTCTCTGAGATGTTATTTGGAAGATCTGGGGATGCAAGCTCCAGGAGAGGCTTCAATACCCCATGTATTGCCACTCAGGGGAGGGATGAGGGCTTCATCATGACCCCATGTGGGACGGGCAGTTTCCAGACAAGGATTAGCAGGAAGAGAAAGAAAAAACTTCTTTCTATTCTTTCTTCCTCCCCCTCCACTCTCCTCCCTTCCTTCTCTCTGTAGAGATAGGTGTGTAAGTATCTCTGTATAACTGTTAGAATTTTGAGAAATTAAAGAAGAAATTTCAAAAAATTCCAAAGAGCTTGGGCAGCTAAGCCCACCTGCGATTCTAGACTTTCCTTACTTTTACGAAACACACTACCTGATCTAACATGGAACTCATCTCCAGATTAAAATAGAACACTTGTTTCAACTCAACTCCAATCTTTATACCTTGAGTTTAAAAAGTACTTCCTGAAGCATGTAAGGGTGGCAGCTTCAGTATTTCAAAAACTTTAGAAGGAATTAAAGCCTTTTTCATCTTCCTACTTCTACAGCCAAGAATCTATCTCCCCATAGGAGTAACACTCCTTTTTCCCCCCCTGTCTTACAGTCTAGAAGATTCAGGCAGAAAGAACATGAAGAGTCTCTAGACCTTGTCTTGTCCTGTCTCTCCTTTCATGGGCTAATGGGAAGGTGGTTTGGGGCTGCAGGCTGCACTGTATGATCTCTAATTACCTAAGTGCCTGTCTCCCCTTCAGACTGAGATGCCTCCAGGTCAGAGACCTGGGCACGGCTGCCTTGCCACTCCCAATTTTTGTTATAGATAATACTCAACACGTGTTTCTTGGATAAGCAAATGAATGAATGAGTGAGTGAATGAGTGATTGATGAATAGTCTGTGGGGAGACCCCATTGCTGTATTTTTCTCCAGAAGAAATTTTCCAGGCTGTTACACTAATTAGGGCTGATATTTTCAGTTATTTTGAGGATTGCTTGAAATTTGCTACTAATTTAAATAAAATGGTTACATTTACTCATTAACCAATTAGCATGCCTCCTAGCAGCTCCACCTCAGTAATTTGATTAGTTAAGCTATGATTTCTCCTATAGAGGGCCTGCTCTGAAACCTGGGACTATCACAACTGTATCAGAGTGAACCTTTTAAACAGTACTTAAGCAGAATATCCCAGGCCCTCAGGATTCTTCAATCTCTTTTTCTGGCCTCTTTCTCAAGTTCTCTTATACTTGTGGTCTCTCTTGCTTCCTGTGCCCTTTTATGCCCTCTCTTTTAGGACCAGATGTACACACATGCACATGCTTACACCCACTGACTACACAATCATGGGAAGACTGGGTGCTGGGCAAATAGGCTGATGGAGGAAAAAGCCTGATAAACTAACCTATGGGTACTTAACACCTTTGGGTACCACTGGGCCATACTATATAAGTTTCTTTATAAAAAACATTTCTCTCACTAGGCCATATATGATCTTCAAGGCAAATGAAACTTTGTGAAATATGAAAGATAATCCATGAAAGATAACCTATTGGATGTTCGATGAATGAATAAGGAACTGAAGGATAAACTGGAAGTCAAAATCCAGACATTCTTTCTAGTTCTGTCTTTGCCATGAACTCACAGTGTGACTTCAGGAAGTCCACTGATATTCCCCACATACCATATCTTGTTTTCTTATTTGTCAGAGGTGGAATTGGTTTAGAAAATGTCTAAAGAGACAAGGTTTCCTAGTACATAGAGAACCCTAAATCCCCATTCCCACTCCTCTCAAGACAGACTGGGTCACGTGACTAAAGAATTGTGGGAGGAAGTACAAGAGGCACTTTCTGGCTGAGGCACAAAAGTCAACATTTCAGTCACATGCTTCACCTTTGGGGGTGCTGTGAGTTGAACTGTGTATCTCAAAAGTCCATCTGTTGAAGTTCTAATCCCCACCAGAAACTCAGAATGTGACCTTATTTGGAAACATGTGTCTGTGGTAAACCATCCTGCCATCTCTGACACTAGATGTGTCTTCTCTGTCTGAGTGAACCATCCCCTCCTCGTTGCCAACTGTAAGGGTAAACCAGCCTGTCTGTGACACCAAATGTAGTGCAGGTATCAGGTTCATCAATGTGCACAAGTTCTTTATTGGTTCTAGCAATTACACAGACACACCAGGCAGGGCATAGCTAGGGCCAGGGTCGGGAAGCAGGCGAATCCCTCAGGCCCCTGGTAATCTTCACACTACTTCTCTGGGCTCTCTCTTGTGCTTGTTCTAGTGTACTCTCCTATCAAGTGCTCTCTGCACCCCTTTAGCTCCTCTCCTAGGCCCAGCTGTGCATACTTAACACATGATCACACCCATTAAGCTGCACAATCATGGGGAAGATGCACTACCCAAGTTGCTGGTTATAGGGATGAGGAAAAATCCTGACTAATTCACTTACCCTGTAACATATAATTAGTTCAGATGAGTCATGGTGGAAGAGGGTGAGCCCCTAATTCAATATGACTGACATCTTCATAAAAAAACACAGACACAGACACGCATGTGTGGAGAACACCATGCTAAGTTAGGCCAAGAACTATCAGAAGCAAGGAGAGAGGCCTGGAACAGGTCTTTCCCTTGCAATTTTAGAATGAGCAGGGACCACCTCTAACACCTTGGTTTTTGGCTTCTGGCCTTCAGAATTGGAAGGTAATACATTTCTGTTTTAACCCAGTCTTTGGTCCTTTGTTTGGCCACCCTAGAAAATATTATGGGAAAAACTTACATGGCTAGACTGTATATTCTCTGGACTCATTTAACCTGTTGCCTACTTTAGGGTAAAAGAAAAAGAAATATCTGAAACTTAGAAATAAGGGAGGTGGTCCATCTTTTCATTCCAGGACATACTGTCCAACAGGAGAATGAACCTGTGTCTGACTTTGCAGTTACCTTTCACTTGGCATCCAAACACTGAAGTTAATGTTAACGTCTAGATTTCTGCTTGGGTAGACAAGATCACACTGAAGGCTACATTTTATTTCTCCGTAGGATGTTTACCACTTTTGTGTCTTATTTAGCAGTCTTATTCTAACATCTTGTTTTAGATAATGCCTACAGATACTGAATCCTCCACTGTGCTCAGTACTTCTTAGCCAACTTACTGGTTTCCTTATTTAAAAAGAATTGTTTTAAGACATTCTCATTTTTGAATTGAAAAAAAAAACATGCTTAGTTACTGCTAGTGAGGTTTGGGGATTGTTTATTAGCTGGTTGATAGAGGCTCTTTGAAATGGAAAACCTTAGAATCAAGGAAGAAAATAACTTTCAAGGTCTGTGAGATGAACAAGATCAGCTCACAGTTCTACCTTCCATTCTTTCATTCATTATTCTTGGCCAAAGCTGGCTGACATCCAAAGCAATGCAGCTCAACTGTAGCCATTGAGGCAATTCTCTAGAGAAAAGAGTTCAAGCCCTAGTTGTGGTGAAGAGATGAGATGAGCATATAATATAGTCTGTCTCCAGTACTAGGAATGGAAACTTGGTGAGGGCACTGATTTTTGTCTCCCAGAGTATCTGGCACATATAGGACTCTCACTGATTGAGTAAAAAAAAGTACTGAATTAAAAAGTCGTAGAATCCCAGGTTGGGAGTACCCCTTAGGGATTTCTGAGCTTAAATACCCATGTGACAAGACATCTCCAGAGCCTGCCAGACAGGCAGTTGGGATACTGGAGAGGTTACTATCAGCTGAGGTACTGAAAACAAGTATATTCCTTATACTCAGTCAGAAATATGCATCATGCTGGGCATGGTGGC
>PVHY01013422.1:0-41439 GCA_004024945.1 Uropsilus gracilis | reverse complement strand
ATATCAATATCATATTGCAGTATGCAATAATGCAAGTAATAATCTAGCAACCATGCAGTGCTACAGATGTCCTCTTGGACTTATTTTTAAAATGTCCTGAGCCGAATCACTAAGGGTTGACTCTAAACCTATAGATATGTGCTGTGAGTCTTGAGAGATCCCTGCAGCAGGTCAGGACACTTAAGAAGGTATAAAAGAGAACTTTACAAAATATTAAATGGAAGCAAGGCTAAATGACTTTAACAAGTTGTATTTTACTAAAATTTACCTTCCTTCTATTTCATAATAGCACTCTCCCAAATCACTTTCCTTCAGTCTTTTCCTTATATTGTCCTTATATTGAACCAGCTTGAAAGGGTTCAAAATGGAAAACTCATCATCTACTCATCTGTTGTTTAATAAGGGAAACCCTTCTGTAGCCCTGGAGAAATAGAGAACTCAGTTCCCACCAGAGGGCGATCTAGTGTTAAGTAAGTCAGCTCTAGCTTTTGGAATCTCCTTTCAAACTCAAACAGTAAAATGGAATTTTTGTTTTCTATTTGTAAGTAAACTAAATTAGAGACTTGAGGATTAATATAACTCCAACACTTCAGAGCTTGGATATATTTTATATTTTCCTTCCAGAAAAATAATTACCCAAATAACACAGCAAATCATTTTTTTAAGAACCCTTTCCAAACAACCCCCCCCCCCAAACAAACAAACAAAAAAAGAAGAAAGGAAGCATTAAAACTTCCACCACCCACAATTAACTGTTTTTCTTTTTCCACAAATACTTCCAGTCCTGGTTCACCACAGATTTGAGAGTCATGGTTATTTCATCTTATTCACTTGTTTTGAGTTCAGGTTATTGGAGGTACCTGCCCACAAGGGAAGAACTCTCTGTTTCTGAATTTTGGTGCTTATGACACTGTTGGGGTCCCACCTCCCAGGATGGTTTTCTATTAGTCTGTGGAGGTGGTTCTCAAAGTCCTTCCACAACAACTTCAGCATCACCCAGACAACTAATACAACGCAAATTCTTGGACCCCTCCTGACTTACTGAATCAGAGCTAATGGTTTAAGTTTAAAAAATGTGCATTTTAACAAGTTCTCTGGGTATTCTGATATTCTACAAACTACAGTTTGAGAACCTAAAGTCTTTGTTTTCATAAGTCAAGCTGCTTTGGGGCAGGACTGCTGTTATTCAGTCCCCTTCCTGTGAATCAGATACAGGCTTCTCTTGACTAGATCTCAAAGCACTAAAAAAGTAACGTTTGGTGTCAAAGTGGTTTTCTACCTTTTTTGAGCTTCTAAAAGGACTTGCCTTTCATGGTATAAGCCTGTGGAAAGTTTGGAAAATAGATCATTCACATATTGAAGAACCAAGAGATTCAGTTAAGAAAACAGGACTTGAAGTACATAGCTTGGTGATTAGGCCTACAGATTCTAGTTCCAGCTGTATGCATCACACAGTAGTTTGATATGATTTGGCAAGTTATATTACTTTTCTGTGAGCCAGTTTCCTTAGCTGCAAACTGGGAATAATATAAATACCTTTCTCACAGGGTCTTGAGGATTAAATTAGATACTTCTTATGTATTTAGACTATCCCTTGGTACTAGGTGTTTAAAAGTTCCTCAAGTTACATTCCCCCCCCCAATATAGTTTTATTGTAACATTGATAAGGGAAAAAGAATAGATTCTGGGCCTAGGTCACTGTCTCTATAGTTTGCTATAGTTTGCTCATTCTCCCACGTCTGTATGGGCTCTCTGGCTGCTCTGGTTTTCTCTCAACTCCCAATGACATACATAGTAGGTAGTTGATTTCTCTAAATTGTCCCAACCTGAGTGTGTGTGTATGTGTGCGCGCGCGCACCGTGCCATGAAAGGCCTCCTGTCCAGGGCTGCCTTATAACCCTGAAATGGGATAAGTGGAGTGGAAAATAAGTGTATGAATATAAATTATTGTTTGATAATGGAAGTATATTGACTCTTAGAACTTTGGAGATTTTGTTCTGTGAACAGAACAAATTCTGTTCTGTGAACAGAAACTTGACTTTTGTTTTTAATCTCTTACCTGTAGTAGAATTAGTTTCGTTATAGCTTGTTTCATTCAAAGTCAGTTTCTAAGAACCTACTGATGACGTTAAGTGAAGACTAACTGTACTGTGCTTTACACAGGTCTCCTACCATTCTAACAGCAGTTCTTTCTCTTTGGGCAGTGACAGAACATTTGAAATTATAGTTCTCCTCGATTTATACTTCTTCCCATATTAACCTGGGGAATTGTTAATATGAACATCTCTCACATTTACAAAGGTGAGAGCATTCCTTGGAACTCCTTTGGAGTCAGATAGACCTTTTAATCCCTGCTCTCCCACCTAATAGATGTCTGATTTTTCAGCAAAACAAATCACTTAACCTCTCCTTGAAATTTTTTTTTTTTTTTAGACTAGACTAGGTCTTGCTATTTTTGCCCGTGGAACCGCAGGCTCTCGTTGCCCGTGGTACCACGGACTCAAGCAATCCCCAGCCTCAGCTTCCCAGGTAGCTGGGATGACAGGCGCGTGCCACCACGCCCAGCTATTTTTTTGGAACCAGGTCTCGCTCCGGGCCCCAGGCGGGACTCGAACCGCGATCCCTAGCCCCGGCCGCTTCATAGGCTGAAGCTTACAGGCACGAGCCACTGTGCCCGGCCGAAATTTTTTTTTAATTTGTAAAATGTGGCTTATAATACCCATCTCTAAAGGAAAAAATAAAAAAATCCATCTCTTAGGGTTAAAGTGACAGGGGAATATAATGGGAGAGTAAATTGAGGAAATAAAGTACCATTACTTTCTGGGAAAAACTGTAACTTGTAGGATAGTGTTTGGCATCTGATAGGGCTGAATCCATACTCATTCACAGCTTTGTATACTTGGAGTATTCAGAGATTTTTAAACCATTAAGTTATTTATGTGTTTGCACCATTTATTTCATTCAACCCCTGGATAGCTAGTCTGGAGGGACTGGGAGAGTTCTGGTTCCTCTCTTCATGAGGGGCCTTTCAGGCCTGATTTTCTAGTGTGTTTCCTCATTCTCTAGGATGACATTACTTTCCAGATCACAAAGCTTATATTTTTCAGTGCAGAAAATTTGGGAAAGTTGATAAAGTGTAAATAAGAAAATGAACATTGACAATTCCCCTCCAAAAGCAAGTATCATTAATGTTTTGCTCTATTTCCTGCTGGACTTCTCCACCTTTGCTTAAGTGAAATTGATATAATAAAATATGTTCATTTTCTTTGCTGCCTTGGGGCTTCTATTGATGCAATCTTCTTGACTTGGCATGCTCTTCTCCAGCCTGGGATGCTACTGATTTCAGTGGCTGATATGGTCAAGATATTTCTGACAGATTGACCCATGAATGTAAATTAAAATAGATTATTTTAGAAAATGTTTACTTTTTGAATGTACTTTATACTTTAACAGTCAAATAATATGGTACAGCTTGGAATTTCTAAAAAGAGAATTACTATCTTTGCTACGACTAGGTCATATTTGAAGGCAGCCTGGAAGAAGGAAAATCTTATGTGTAGAAGGAGCAGTGTTTGTGGACTAAGATACCCTGTTGAAAAGTGAACATTTTTCTTTTTTTCATAATAGTGAATAGTAAGTGCATAGCATTTTAGAAGAAGAAAATACTTTAAAGATCCAGTGTTATTGTTTCATAGGTAATGTCTAGTGTTTACGAATTCACAGTATTCTCAGGTAACAAGGTTTCATAGAGCCTTCAGAATTCTATTATCTTCAACTGAAAGTAAAGGAATGGAGATGGGGACTTAAATGGTTTAACTAAGGTCACAACGATAATAATGATGGATAATGTCATTCGAGCACTTTATGTCAAGTCTTCCTCATGCATGATTACGTTTATACAATGGTCTCCTTAGCTTATACATAATACACGACAAAGATGTACATAAATAAGTGCTAACAAACTGGCACAGTTGATTTATTTTTTCACTGAATGCTTTCTGTAGACAACATAAATACTGAATAAAATTAATGTGATTTTATGTTTTTAGCTTGTATATGTATGAACTGACCAATCAAGTGGATAGTATTCTCATTTTTATAGGTAGAAAATATGGAGAATTAAGACCTCTGTCACCCTGTTGTCCTAGCGAATGGTGATGAGGAGAGATAAAAATTCAGTTCTTTCCAACATACCAGGTTCCCTTTCTCTGTTGTATGTATAAGAGTGTTATGTGGGCAGTTGATGACTAAAAGTCAAGGCCAAAGACAAAGTGGTACCAAGTACTCCCTATTCTGAATATAAGAGGCCAAAGACTGCCATGGGCAGGGTTGAGTAAAAGTTAGATTGAAGCAACTCTACAACCTCTGCCTCTCCTTCATTACCTGAGACTGAACCACCTCAAATGTCCAATCCACTAAAGTGGACATCAAGGTGTTGTTAGTCTTTAGTACAAAGTACTATGGGTCCTCCTCTAAACAAAAGAGGGAGTGTTCTTAAAACTGCCTACAGAGATTGAAATTTAAAGAGATATCTTAACTCTTAGTCATCAGACCAGCTGATCTGACCCCAGTACCTATTAGGGACAGAGTATCTAAGTGAGAATATTGGATAGAGAAGGTGAGGCAGTGCAGTACCCTCTACTCATCTTGTCCTCACATGTCTTACTCATGGCAGTCAGTGATGATTTCCCAGGGGTCAAGAAACCTCCACGGAAGTAGCTGAATTTGAACTGACTCTGATGCTGGAATAGCAACTGAGGGACTTTTATAAGAGAAAATAGAAACTATACCCTGGGATGTCCTTAAAAGCCCTTCTTGCATATACCCTCCAGAAGAGCTCTCTCTGAACATTTCTTGTCACAGAGCTCAACCAGCAACATCAGTCAAGAGAAGACTTCAGAGCAGCACTGAAGTGAGACACTCGTCCCTTTACTGTTCTGCCTCTACTATTAGCCTCCATCTCCAAACCTATCATTTCAGAGGGAAGGGTAGAGAGGTGAAGGAGGGGATGATTCCTTTTTCCCATTTTAGACCCTGGGCAGAAATGTCTGAGCTGCAAAAAGAGAGGAGCTGAAACGGAAGTATTAAATTGGACTGAACTTTTTAATAACATAGTTAATCCAAGCTGTGGGAGCTGCGCAGAATCTTGCTAAGAAAAGGGAGATTCAGCAAAACAGGATTAAGGTAAAAACTTGAAAAAAGAGGTAGTTTTTGTTTATACTCTACTAAGCTCAGGCTACTTAAAATGACTGCTACACATACTTCAAAATCTCTGTAATAATCATAACTTACCTGGATGGACAATTCTTCACCCTTTTCAAGCATGGTAAAAGTTTAATGGAAAGATGTCTACAACCAAATAACATCTTTAAAATCCTCCAGTATTTCATGTCCAAGAGATGGAATTGAGAAAAGACGGGTGAGAAGAAAGGCAATTTCCTCCTTTTTTTTACTTTTCCTTTTGCCACAGTGAGTATCTTGGCACTTGACCTGCCAGAATGAATATTTGTATTTCCAAGCCAGGTAATTCACGTGTGCATAAGAAATCCTGAGGTTGCTGGACCCTGTCAAACAGTCAATTAAAGGTTGCTTCTACAAAATAACTATAGCTATTTTAAAGTATATAAAGCTTGTCTCGATTCTCAAGGAGGTTTGATCTAGATATGTACTCATCGAAGATAGCCGAATAAATAGAAGAAATAGCGAAAGTATTGTCGACTTTAGACTCCCTTGAGATTGTCTTGCAGTGGTCCTCAGGTCAGGCAAAATGAGGCTTGAAAAGTGTCTTGAAGAATGAACAGAGACAAAGGGCATTATGTGAGTGAATGGGACAGAAATAAGTGTAGTTTGGAAGTCAGATTTGAGGGCATAGAGAGCTGCCAAATTAATTCTGCATCAGCCTGTTTGTTTTTTTGTTTTGGCAAGTGCTAGAAAAGCTAACTCAAAATCTTGATTTGGCTCATGCAACTAAAGCTATCTAAGTGGTAAAGTGGGCTTCAGGGGTGTATAAATTAAGGGTCTTGCTTCCTGTCTCTGGACCTTCAGCCTTGTGTTCTTTGTGATTGTCAGTTCCTTAAAGGTATGAATTTTCTATCACCACACAAAAGTTTACCAGGTAAAGTTTAGCAGATTAAGCATAAACATTTATTTTCTTATAATTTATGTGTCACAGGAACTTAGTGATGGCTTTGCTGAGTGTCTGCAAGTCTCTCATAGGGCTGCATCAGTGTATCAACCAGCTGTGGTCATCTGAGGCTTCAGCAGGGCTAAAGAATCACATCCAAGTTCTCTCATGTAGCTGTTGGCTTAAGGTTTATGTTCCTGGTCAGAAGGGCCTGTATGGGTTCCTCATGACAGCTGACCGCTCTCAAAGTGAGTGATGAAAAAAGGAGAGGGAGAGGATGACAGAGAGTCCAACATTTTTAATGTAACTACAAAAGTGATGTGCCCTCATTTCTGGCATATTTTATCACTCATTCAGACCAACCTTGCTTCCTTGTGAGAGGGGATTAGACAGAAGTATATACCGACATTTATGGGGTCATTCTGGAGTCTAGCTATTGCATCTGACCTGTATGGTTCTCTGTTTACTTCAGGAGAAGACAGTTGCTTCTTTTAGCTGTTAAATAAAAGTTCTTAGATTTGCTCTGATTATATTATCCTTAAATCAATCACAGTGACTGGAAGAATAATAGCAATTAACTGGCTTAGTTCTGTCTGGGTTATCCAGCCAAAATCTGTCTCAAGGATGGGATCACAATGATTGGCTTAGACAAAAAAGAGTCAAAAGATAGGGTTTGCTGCCACTCAACGAATATGGTTTCTCCACAGAAAGGAGTGGTTAATATGTTGGTGATTTAGTCTAGCTGTGGTTACAGATGCTGTTTCCTACTCATAAGCTATTTCATGAAATTACAATTTCATGAAATTACAACCTCTCTTCAAAGAGAGACAACCTAGAGTCTAATTAAAGCTCCAGCTCCAGAATCTCTGGGTCTTGTCCTTTCCCTCTATCAATGTGGATATAACTCTTACAGTTTAGCTATCTAAGGGTTCCACCTGCAACAAACCCAACATGGAACTGTGAAGAACAGGATAACTGCAAGAAAACTTGCATTAGGGAAAGAGAAGCTAGAATAATACAATCCATAGCTTTCCTGTGCCACAGAACACATCAAATCCTACTGGAGGGAAATTTAAATTCTCCCTGATTTGTTTAGAAGACAGTGTCTGGTGAGAGAATAAGAAGTGAGGTCCCAGACATTGTTACCAGATTATTATTAAATATTAATCATTTTTGCAATTTAAGCCTAGAGGCAATGGAGAAATAAGAGAATCAATGAAGCTTTTTGATAGGTCTGACATGTTCAAATTACCTTGGTAATTAATTAATTTTGAGACACTATAGTTTGTAAATTCACAAGTCTCTTTAAAATAACACTCGGACAATTTTTTGAAAGTGATGCTTGAAAAAGAAATGCTAACAGAATTTGCAGTAAAATTCCATATACGACCCAGGTTTGTCTCTTCCCAAACAGAAATTATAAGTTATTTCTAGACACCTACATGAAACAAACAGGATGGTTCATGTTGTGTCTCTTCCCTGGCATTAATTTTGAAATAGAATGAAGGAACTTTTATCACTCTTTGGAGAGGGTTATAACAAAAGGTAGACTTGGTAGGTAGAAATTAAATTGAAAAAGTAAGGAAAAAAAAACTAGCAGGGAAAGCATTTTTAGATTAAAAAAATCTCACTGTATATGGTAGATAAAAATTATTGTTTAAGTTATTTTACTCCTGTAACCTCTACAGACTAGATGGTTATAAGTTTTGTAAATTGGGAAGCATTTGAATTTTAAAAAAGTATCAAATTGGAAGGTAGTGAAGTTGAGAGCCTGTAGCACCTGCTGTCATGTGGGGCCTCTTCTAGCTCAGGATATGAAGGAATATCCTTTTCATGGTGATATATCCTATGCAATTTCTCCTCACATGTCCTGGAATGAATCCAGAATAGAAGTGGTGGAAACATTGATTATTCCTTTTTTAAATTTAAAATTTTAGGATTGAATTTGTATATGATTTATTCCTATGAAGCACGTGATAGAAATATCCCCTAAATGAAGTTGTGTAATTTCTTTCTTCTAAAGACTTCAGTGAGTATGGTTGAGTGAAATGTATAAAAGAAAACATTTTTTTTGAGATACGAATAGATTCATCATGGAATTCTTTTGCCAAATTCAGAATTAGATAGTGGAAAAATTCTATTTATTTGAGTTTGTGAATCTGCCAGCAAACTGTTGGGAAAATACAGACAAGCCAGATGAGGACTTGGGTTATGGAATGAACCATAGATGACATAAGACTGAGGTTTTAAAAAGAATATAGTTTTTCCACTTTTATTTCATACTTTTAGTAATTCTTTAATAACTTTGATTTGCAGCATGTATACTAAACTACAGCAGCAAAATGGAAAACATGGCATATTGCACTGTTGAAATCAACTTTGAGTCAGGAAATTGAAAATATCAAGTTTCCATAGTAACATTAATTTAGTCAAATCACACATGTTGTTTCTGAGCTATTAGTTTACTCTTATGATGTTAGAAGAACATAATATTTACTCTTAAAATAGTTAATGTTACAATGCAAAACAATTTCATATTTTCTGCATGCAATTTTGAATCATTTCATTGTGGTAGGCTTGACATTTGATTACTTGTACTGTTTTGGAAAATGTAAAATGGTTAAAGTTTTTTTTAAAAGTTTCTGAAAATAAATGGAGAGGAAATTACAAACATATCACAACTTAGAAAATGATAAGATAAAAATGAACCAGATTTTGAAAATCTGCACCAGAATTTTTTTGAGAATCGATTTGGCTTTCCAACTAGGCAGTTATTTTTGTTTTTTTTTTTGTTTTTTTTTTTGAGGTAGGTCTCGCTATTTTTGCCCATGGAACCACAGGCTCACCTTGCCCGGGGTACCACGGACTCAAGCAATCCCCAGCCTCAGCTTCCCAAGTAGCTGGGATTACAGGCGTGCACCCCCACGCCCAGCTAGTTTTTGGGACTAAGGCTCACTGTTTTTGCCCCGAGCGGGACTCGAACCGCTATCCTTAGCCCCGGCTGCTTCATAGGCTGAAGCTTACAGGCACGAGCCACCGTGCCCGGCTTCCAACTTGGCAGTTTTGACATGATCTAATTTAACTTTCATAATTAATCACATTCTATGTGGAATATCTTTCATATCTACTAGGGGTTTGTGCCAAATTCTTCTTGAATTCCTAAATTCACGAATACTCCTATAGTTCTGTTTGGCTTTTCGGGTACACTTTTCCCACAGAGAAAGCCTTTCATCCACAACTATATAGGAGTTGCTACAGCCATAATGATCTAGAAAAGGGCAAATTTGTGTTCTCAGTAGACTCTTGGTGCACACATCAGGTACATCTTCATGACTGGTCCTTACTTATTAGTCTAGTGTTCTAATTTGCTTCTTAGTAAAATGATAATGTATCCTCAAGGTTACTCATGACTAACACATTGAATTTAGTTGTTAAATGACCTTGTTTTCCTGAGATAAATTCTGCACTACGAGGTAAAATTCTTTAGTTTTAACTTTTATTCTATTATTTAATCAATTTTTTTCTTACATTCTTGTAGTTCCCATAGTTATTCCATCATCATGAACCATCACCATATTCCTTTGTATTCATCCCTCCCCTGTTTTGCACCCCTGTCCTTTGCTGTATGCCGCAGTTTTATGGTCAACTTACTAGTTTTGACATTGTCTTGACGTTTCATTCGGTTTCTCTTTATTCCACGTATAAGTAACACAATCCAGTATTTATCCTTTTCTTTCTAATTTTGACTAATACAATCACTTCTAGTTCCAACCATGTTGCTACAAATCACAAGAGTTTTTCTTTTTTGGTTGCTGAGTACTATTCCATTGTATAAATATCAAGGCATAATTCTTTTTACATCACACTGGATTTGGTTTGCTAGTATTTTGCTCCGGATATTTATATTTATAGCCATAAACTATATAGCTTTGTGGTTTTCTGGTGATATTCATGGATATTAGACTCTAATTTACTCAAATTAATAAAACAAAGCTAATTTTGAAAAATGGCAATCTCGCTTTTTATTTTGTTTTATTTATTTTTTTTGAGACTAGGTCTTGCTATTTTTGCCTGTGGAGCTGCAGGCTCATGTGCCCGGGGTACCACAAACTCAAGCAATCTCCAAACTCAGCTTTCCAGGTAGCTGGGATTACAGGCACACACCACCATACCCAGCTATATTTTTTTGAAACTAGGTCTCACTACCTGCCCCCAGCGGGACTCCAACCGCGATCCCTGGCCCCAGCTGCGGCTTCCTAGGCTGCTGCTTACAGACATGCACCACCGTGCCCGGCCAACTTAATCTTGCTTTTTGATACTGTGACTATAAATATAGGCATTCTTAGTGGATTGTTCACTGCTTCTTTAAGTAATGCTGAGAGATAAAATCCAATTTTAAGGTATTTATTGACCCCCTGTACTGGGGACATATGATGAGTAATTAATGGTAATAGCAGGTTGACTAGTGAGTAAAAGTACTCTGATCTCTCTACATCTCTACCAATTCCTAACTGATTGAGAAATTACCCTCACATTCTTCATCTGTGAAGTGGGCTAAAAACAGCATGTAATTCATAGGGTTGCTGTAAACATTAAATTAAATAACTGTAAGCTGTACATGTCACTGCAATAACTAGAGAGAATTTAGCTATTTTTACTATTAGTTTTTCATGTGCCAACATTTACAAACATTACTTTGTTTAATTTTCACAACTCTGTTGAGGAGACTGGTATTACCTCCATTTCCCCCCGGAAGACAAAATAGTATTTTTAATTCAGTTTCAAAAAAGATGTCACAATAATTTAGATTAGAAAACATTACATAAAGGGGTTTATTTTTTTAGAAATGCAAGAAAAACTGATCTTTAATAGTTTGATGATAATTTTTTGGATCATGTTTTTACATCAAAAGTTATTTATCTTTTCCCCAAGTCCCCTGCTCTGTCACTAGCTCACCCTTTCATTCTACTCTCTGGGGCAGGCTAATGTCCTTCCATTCCCACCCTCTTCTTTCAGTTGCATTGTGTGGGTACCAAAGACACTGGACTCTATCTTATGAGCGAACCTGTCCTTTAAATTGGAAATCTATAGGCAGAAGCCCCCAAAACCTTCCTCCCAGGCTTAGATCCTGGCCACAGAGAGCTGCCATTGTTTCTACTGTTTCAGGAGCAAAGAGTCAAAAGCTGACTGACCCTTAGCACAAAGTAAGACCTAATATGCAGAGAACATAATGGCTCCTAGACCTGGAGCAGGCCTGGGAGCAAGAACAGGGAGCTTTTGCAGTCATTCCATATTTGGAAATGGAAAATTTGATCTTTTTCCACAGTTTGATAAACTATGATACCTGAACTACAGGGGGATCTGCAAATACTGAGGTGTCTTAACAGATTGGGGCCACTTTCACTGGAGAAACTGGTAATCAAAAAGTTAAGTTATAGGAAGTTGATACTGCAAAGTTCAGCTCTCCACAGAGCTGCTAGCCCTATAAAGGACAACATAATGAAAACCAAGGCAATCCCTCCAGACTGATATTACTGGGGAATCTTTAGGCCTCTCCAAGTTCCCACATTACGTATTGGATCCCATTGCAGGTGTGATCTATGAGAGGGAAGGTGTAGATAGATCAGTGCTTGTCCCAGTACAGAAACTTCACAATGAAATGAAACTTGACTGTGTAGGTCATGGCTGATCCCCGACACAAAGACTTAATGAAATGAGAGTCAAAAATTTTCAGGGACCAACAAGAGCCAGCAAGCCAAAAGAAAGATCGCTGTATTTAAGGTAATACTAGTATCATGGTGGCAGAGAGAAATTACCCTGGGGGCAAGGGATACTGGTTTGAACCAGTGTTCTTTTTCCCAAACAATCTCATCTCTTCTTTGCCTGTGATTCCCAAAGGTAGGGTACTTCTGAATCAGCACTGGGAAATGGAGGCAGTGAAGGACAACAGATCTTAATAAGAGCTCAGCAAGTGACCCACTACCATCACAAACATAGTGACTGGTAGAAGCAGAATTCATTCATACCCACGAATGTGCTTGCTGAAAAGCTAATGTTAAAATAACTATTTTAAAGTGCTTGCCCTGGTTTAAAGGAGCTCTCACCTAGTTTTTTCAGAATTCCCTGCCCAATAACTGATCTTCAGGTTTTCTAGAGGAGATATTTTAATGTCATATTCCAGTGACTTGTTGGTTAAAGTCAGATAGGGTAAAAAGTCTAACAGAAATCTCATTTGTTGAATTTGAAATCTATTTTGTTCTAAGGATAAAGATGAAAGTATATCTATTCACGTAGCCTCCAAAGTCAATACATTCCAGTATTTTATTTTAAATTTACTTAGAGAATTCATTTTCCCATGAATAATTCATTATCCCATGAGAATTTATTATCCCATGAAAAGTGCACGTTTATTTTTTTCAGGATTTCTACTTAATATTGAAAAATTTCAATCAAGGAAGTTATTCTTTTGTTGTCTATTTGGGCACTTTTTCTGCTGTTGATTTTGATCCTTGTTTCAGTATTTTTTTTTCAGGTTATTTTGAAGGCGTGTGCATTGGTTAAGTTCTTACATTATATAGTTTTTATGCCTTCAGTTTTCATACCACATGAAGGGCGTAAGTGATCATGAGAAGGTGGTAAGAGGGCCACTAAGTAATGTGAAAGTATGAGCAGATAGGGCCAAATTTAGTGCCTAATTTCTCTCATACAGAAATAACTTCCCTGTTATTTTAAAAAGGGCTATAATTTTTGGTGAAAATTGACAAAATGTTGGGTATTAGGGTATCAAGAGAAGGAATTAAATAGAATGAGACATTGATAAATGATGCAGAGTAAAGGTCAGATAACTATTATTCTTTTACCAAGAGAGATCCTAGAAATTTACTATAATTTTTTCATGTCCTTCAAGGTAAATCACACTGTAGAAAACGAACCTGCTTCTTTCAAGAGGATAATTGGTTCAACATTTCCTTTCTTACAACCTACCCAGTGATTCTTAGAGACTTTTGAAATCTGAGTTCCAGGATTAGGCTAATATTTCCCCTAAGAAATAAAATGTTGTAAGAAATATATACTGAAATGTCAGTGAAAGATGGATGAATAACTGAAAATGAGGCAACTTTATGAAATAAAATTTTTTTTTATTTTAAAGGAAGAACATTCCAGTGTATACCAAATATGACACAAGGCTGATACCCTCCCAGTGGTCAGATATGTTTTCCTCAGAGATTTTGTTGTGTTTATTCCTCTAGCATTTTTTCATTACTGACTTTTGGGGTGGCCTTTCTGTGAAGAGTTTCCTCATCCCAGCTGTTATGATGTTTAATCTAGAGTTGCCAACTTCTGATCTGGCGGTTCCAAGATACAGGGTGAGGAAAACAAAGCTTTCCAGTATTTCAGAATTGTATCCCCCACCCGCACTGGAATTAGTGCTTTCATCTCTGGTCAATCCTGAAATGTTTTCAACCCTAGCTTCTCTCTTCTCCCCCAGAATAGCAGAGCAATTACTAATGGTAAAGATCCATGCCCATGTTCAGAATTCCAATTATTTATGCTCTACACAAACCTTAATCTACTTCTTTCTTTTTTCCTTTTTTTTTTTTCTATACCTATTCTCCCTTTTACCCAAGTAAATTATGGTGTTTTCATTTTGTTGAAATATTTATTTTAAAAGGCTTATTATTTAAAAAACTAATTAGGTTGTATTTTTTTTTTTTCCTTAGGAAATACAGGGTAGACTTTGAACAGGATAATCATCTGGTTTTGATCCTAAGGTTAATCCCTGTACTGGCTTGACACTTCCAACAAGGGAAGTTGTGGCATTTCATTTTAGAAATACACAAGGATGATTACTCCCTGCCTGCTCTTGCCCTCTACTTAAGTTGTTTAAAGTTGAGGTGCAGTGATCATGGCTAATATTGTTTTGTGCCTGCTTTGTTGCAAGATTGTGCAAATGAGGAGTTAGTAGGCAGAAAACAAGGCAGAGATTGAGATGAAAAACCAACCTCTTCATTCAAATATGGAAAGACATAAATCTTATAGTTATGTAACACCTTACTTTCTTCTGATATATCCAGTAGTGCTATTTTATTGTGAATGATTCTACCTCTTGAAATAGAAAGCTTTTAGGGAATCAAATGATGAAGAAAAAAAATTGTTCTATGGTTTTCCTCCTATCCTCAAGTGCCTGGTGCAATATGGTTGTTTCCATGTGGCTTTATTTAAGTACTCCACCCTCAGAACCCCACACAGATCTGCCTTTAGGCAATTCCCTATACTCTGGGTCTTGTCTTTACACTATCATCTGTGGAAAGGATGGATATCCATGAACTTGAGTAAATGAGTGTTGTTTTCCTTCTATAATTGTCCCCAGTCAGGTATAATTAGTGAGTTTGTTGCAAAACTAATTAACATTGTTAATAGAAATATAGTATTTTACACTTTAAAACTACAAATCTTTTATAATTAATTAATTAATTACCTCAAAGAAATTTTGCTAGTGTAACAAATTAGTGGAAGTTTTGCATATCAGGCTAACTGTGTAAGTATTGCTAGGGTGCATGTCCCGTCCCGTCCGTGTCGTGTCTCCCCCCCCCCCCCCCCCCGCCCCGTGTCATTGTCTCCTGTTTAAGATTGCAGATTTCAAGGAAGGTATGCTAAAATATGAGATTGGTCTTAATTACAATTTCCTTTCAGAAAGAAACAGGTTTTATTCTTTGTAATGTAATAATTCAAGACCTGTTTCTGGAAAGCGGGAAAACAGAAAGAAGAGATAAAGAGGTTTAAAACTAAGAGAAAAAAAGAAAAATGGGAATGGAGATTGAGATTCAGGTTTGGTTTTGGCCATTTTGTAGGATGGAGATGTGAACCATGTGAGCTTGGCCATGTGGCCAAGGCCTGGGGCCTGCAGCCCTTGGTTGACCCAGGCTAGTTGTATGTGTGCTAAAGGTAGTTAAGAAGTTTGCAGATTTGAACTCTGTGTTGGAGTTTGTTTTGCTGAGTTTGACTTGTGTCTGGAAAAGGCCGTGCAAAAGTTAAGCCTGAAAAGAAAGTGAACTCTGCTGGGTCCGGTACCATGAGGTTTCTTTTACTACCTGGAGGAAGACGACAAAAGACGGCATGGAGGAGCTGAAGTACACCAAAGGAACATGCCAAAGAAAGATGTCTTCAAACAGTTTGAAGATGTCTTCAAACTCTGACTGGGTAACATTGGTGAAATGATCAGGACTGAGAGACTGAGGATTTTTGGGCAATCTGGGGAAAGGACTTTGGACAATGTTGAGAAAGGTTTTGGACAATATTAGAGTAATCTGAGTTTTACTTACATGTGTCTTTTGTAGTAATTAGGAAGTCACTTTGTTAGAAATAAATTAGTCTGCACTGATAGTCTTGCTTTGACTTGGAGTTTTGGTTGAAAAGGCTGGGGATGGTGGAAAGAACCAAGAGTTTAAAAGAGGGTAAATTGAGGCAAACTAGTCTAAAGTTTAAACTGTGTTTCTAAGTTTTTCTTTTCAGGTCTGAAAGAGGGAAAGAAAGCAGAAAGAAGCTGGTAGCTGGCTTTTGAATATCAATGGTAAAGGTGAACAGTGAAAATGCTAATGAACAGTTTGCAGCCTGCTTCCTAGGGAGAGAAACAGGCACAGGTGTATCCAGTTCCAGTTAAAGGTAATTGCTAATGTAAACTGCATGGAGCCTGCTTTGGAGAGAGAAGCAGGCAGATGTGTGTTTCAGTTTAAGTCAGAAAGTCTTTTCTTTTGACCCTGTTTCAGTATCTGTGATCAGGCAAGCTTGTTAGTGTTCAGTAGAATCTCATGTATAAGATCAAAACTGTCTTTGGTTTTTTTACATCTTTCTATTGAGAAATAGCCCCGTTACTTCTATTGAAAGGGTTCAATGAAACAACGAAATCTCAAAAGAAAAACACAGATCTGTAATAATGTTTTAACCAAAAAAATAAAAAATCCAAAGAATGAATGGTGTTCCCAGTATTTCATAACAGTCTAGATTAAAGCAGCAAGCAAACAAACAGACAACAATAACAATAAATAAATAACCCCAAAACCAGACTCTTGGTTTGTTTTTACTGTATATTGTAGAATTTCTGTATAGTTGATGTTTCCTCTTTCTGCCTCATTTTTATTATTTATATTTTTGTTTTCACATATGAAAAAGAATTTATTCCAAATTGTTGAAATTCTTAAAAAGTATTAAGCAAAAAAGTATTAAGTATTAAAAAGTATTTTTAAATACTTTTTTGAAATTCTTAAAAAAGTCTTTATTTCAAGACCAGGTCTCGCTATGTTGCCCAGGGTAGTCTCAAACCCACGAACTCAAGTGATCTATGGTCTCTTTGCCTCCCAGAGTTGGATTACAGATGTGCACCACCACAATCGGCTCAGTATTTTTTTCTTTAAAAGATTAAAGGTATCATTTATCTCTGGCAGAATGGAAATGATTTAGGAGATACAATTTACATTTATATTGTTATTGGTGTTGACATTGTGTTTATTAAAATTTTTTTACGCCAGGCACGGTAGTACACGCCTTTAAACACAGTCTAGAGCACGGCTGAGACTAGGAATCGCTTGAGTCTGTGGGTTTGAGACCTGGGGCAACATAGCAAGACCTAGTCTTAAAAACAGCTGGGCGTGGTGGTGAGTGCCTGTAATCACAGCTACCTGGGAAGCTGAGGCTGGGGATCGCTTGAGTCTGTGGTACCCCAGGCAACATGAGCTTGCGGCTCCCTGGGCAAAATAGCAAGACCTTGTCTCAAAAAAAAAAAAATTTTTTTTTATGTTGTTTTAGTCCACATAGTTCTCCTGCTACCATATCATCTGTGAACCATCACCATATTCCATTGTGTTCATCCCTACCCTGTTTTGCATAGTTCCCTACCTCTACTGTGTGTCTAGTTCAAAGGTCAGTTTGCTAGTTTTGACTTTTTCTTGACCTTTTATTTGGTTTCTCTATATTCTACATATAAATGAGACCGTTGTTATGTATCTTTTCCCCTCTGACTATCATATGTTCCATCTATATTGGAGCAAACAGCATGGTTTGTCTTTTTTGATTGCTGGGTGATAATCCATTGTGTAAATATACAACAACTTTTAGATCCATTCATCAATTATGGGATATTTGGGTTGTTTCGTATCTTGACTATTGTAAATAGTGTTGCAATAAACATAAGAGTGCAAGTTTTCTTTCAAATTTTCAAATTAGTGTTTTTGTGTGCTTTAGATAGATTCTCAGAAGTGGAATCACTGGATTATATGTAAGATCCATTTTTAGTATTCTAAGGAAAATCCACACAGCTTCCTAAAGTGTGTGAAACAGTTTATATTCCCACTAACAGTCCAAGAGTGTTCCTTTATCTTTATATCCTCTCACAACAGCGTCTGTTCTTTCCCTTCCTTCCTTCCTTCCTTCCTTCCTTCCTTCCTTCCTTCCTTCCTTCCTTCCTTCCTTCCTTCCTTCCTTCCTTCCTTCCTTCCTTCCTTCCTTCCTCTTTCTCTCTATTTTATTCTTTATTTTTTTTTTCATGGGTCATTCTTACTGGACTGAGGTGCTCTCATTGTGGTTTTGATTTGTGTTTCTTTGATAACTAATGATGTTGAACTTTTTTTCATATGCCTGTTGGCCATTTCTATTTCTCCTTTGTAGAAGTGTATTTTTTTTAAGATCTTCCCATTTTTTTGATGGGTTGTTTGCTTTGTTTTTGTTGAGTTGTGTAATTTCTTTATAGATTTTTGATGTCAGTTCCTTATCTGTTGTATGGTCTGCAAATCTTTTCTCCCATTCAGTAGGATAGCTCTTTGTTCTGATTAGTGTCTTTCTTGCTTTATTGAAATTTTTAGTTTAATATGATCCCAACTGTTTATCATCTCCTTTGTTTTCCCTGCTTCTGGAAAGAAGTCTCAAAATGTTTCTGAGGTTTATGAGTATTGACATTGCATTTGACACATCTCTCAAATATCAAATATGGTGGAAACCTTTTATGAATGAAGTTGTTTTGAATATATGACTTATAGACTAAAATTGACATCTTTGTAATTGTTGAGTTCATAAAAGTATAGTTTCTACACCATGCATCTGAATTTGTATAATAGCTTTTACAGAGCTTAAGAACTAATAATTCCTTCTTGTTTAAACATTAAAATGTGACTATTAAATTTTATACAAAAGAAAGCACAGTTATTTTGTTCAGTATTAAAGAGCTACACATTGATCAAAATATTAAATTATTTTTGGTTTGCTTATTCATTTTCAGTTGTCAAAATAAATATTACTAGAAACAGCTGTGTTGATATTATTTTGACAACTCTTCACATTCAAGAGTAAGATGGCTAACTTTAAGACTTATGTAATTTTGACTTTTCCTAGAGTATATATGTTGATATTGTTAATCTACAAACTAGATGATAAGAAAAAAAGAAACTGGTTATTTAAAAAACTTGGATTATGTTTTAAAGAAAGACATTTCCATGGGTTTCTATTTTATATAAATTGATTATCTTTATTTGGCTATTTTATACATATTAACATTTTACTACTCTGAGATGATTAGGAAAATTAATGTAGTGTTTCACTACTCTTTTATTCTTGACTTCAAGCTACATTTAAATTACTTTTTATTTCCAGAACAACTTAATAATGTTGTCCTTAATAATCAACTTAATTTGATATTAACAAGGACTTTAGAATTTTTCAATATTTAATAACTTTTGTGATCAAATAAGGATATTTACTTTAATAGTCCCTCAGATTAATTTTTCTTGCTCCAAACGAGCTCTTGATTAAATTTAGAAACTAGGAAGTTATTGGAAATAATTTTTAAAATGTTTCTTAATACAAATGTATTCTACAGGATAAGTTTTTTTTTTCTTTCCTGAATTTATCCCCATAGTACTTCTAATTTATTTTAGGAACTTAAAAAAGAAACATTGTGTGCCTTTTCTTTCTCTCCTAGAGCAGAGTCTGGCAGTAACCACAATAAAGATAATTAAAGATACCTGCTATGTGAGGTTATACTCTCATGCTTGGATTCTATACAAGGTATATGTTACCTAACTCACAAAGAAAGAATTATACCCTAGAAGACTTTGGTTTTACATGAAAAGATGGCATAACAGAAAACACTGGAATATGGATTGATATTCATGTTTCAAACTTTGCTTTATATTAAGTCACTTCTTTAGACTTTACCCCTTCCTCTCCCAAATATACTGACAAAGATGGTTTGGATGACTTTCCTGTTTCACCCTCTGTGATTCTGGAATATTTTGAATACAATCACAATTGACTCTAGTATCTCCTATATGATCGTTCTGTAGCATTTTGCATTTTCCTCAGGGTCCACACTTTTTCACAGCTGTACCTGTGACTGTGAAAGTGAGATTACTATAACTGAGAGCAACATAAATAACACATCATGAATTATGGTAAAAACAAAACAAAAAGTAAGAGCACTTAGTCTAATGTGAGCCCCTAAATATGGAAGACTTGTTTGAAAGCAAGTTAAATTTGAGCTCATGCTAGCATCCCCAGTTTTAGTCTTATCCCTTCCATCATTCGACAAATTTTAAGTTTTAGACTTAATTTTAAATCTTGCTGCTTCTAAATGGGGTTTATTTTCATTTCTCATAGGTCCCTCTCATGTATTTTACAAGGACAATTTAGTGGAGATGTATTCCTTTAGTATCCACCTTCCCCACCCCGATTTGTAAAGCTTATTTCTCCTTCAATTCTGAGTGGTAAGCTAGTTGAATAGAATATGCTTGGTTGAAGCTTTATTCCTTTCAATACTGAATGTATTGTGCAATTTCCTTCTGTTTTCATACTGAGAAACCTGCTAATATTTTTATGGGAGCTTCCTTATGTGACTACTTTCTCTAGCTACTTTTAAGATTCTCTCATCTTTAATTTCTGCTGTTTAATTATAATATGTTTTGGTGCATCTATGTTTGGGTAAATTATGTCTGGAACTGTTTGAACTTTAGATATGGTTGCCCATTTTCTTCCCTAGTCTTTCCCCTTCTTCAGTTTGTGAAAGTTTTTAGCTTTTATTTCTTCAAATAAGATTTCCAAAACTTTTGCTTGACTTTCTCTTTCTGGAAACTATATTATGTGAATGTTGTTCCTCCTGATATTGGCTCATAAGATTATTATGTTATCATCATTTAAAAAAGTTCTTTTTTATCCTCAGAACACTAAAAATGAATCTACCACATGATACAGTGATTCTATTCCTAGGATTCAAAAACACTACTTTGAAGGGAAATTTGCATTCCTATTTTTATTGTCGCACTATTTACAATAACCAAGAAGTGGAAACAATTCAGATGCCCCAAAATAGATGAGTGGATCAAAAAGACATGGTATATTTACACAATGGAATTATTACTCAGTGATCAAAAAGACAAATTCATTTCATTTGCAGCAACATGGTTGGAACTGGAGAGGATTTAGGGTAGCCGAAATAAATTGGAAGAAAAAAGGTAAAAAGGTCAAGAAAAAGGTAAAGCTAGCAAATAGCCCATAGACCTGAGGCATACAGCAAGGGAAGGGGGGGTGTCGAAACTGGGGAAGGATAAACAAATGTTCATGGTGATACAGATAGGATGTCCCCGTCCCCCCCATTGTCTCCTGTTTAAGATTGCAGATTTCAAGGACAGGTATGCTAAAATGGGAGAATTACCTTAGCTGGAATTTCCCTTCAGGGAGATGCAGGGGCAGAAAGAAGTGAAATGGTCAAGGTGAAACAGGTTTCCTGGAAGGCGGGAAATCAGGGTATATAAAGGGTGTGCAAACAAAGAGAAGGATTCGATTGGATTGGATTGGGATATACAATTTTGGAGAGGATCTTGGAGAGTGGAGTGAGAGCGAGAGCCTGGAGATTGGGATCAGGCGCGGAGGTTTTGGGCCTCAGAAGAAGGACCCAGCTGGGTCCTCTGGAGCTTCCTCACCTCCCCAGCACTTGGTTCCAGAGGAGCAAGACCTGTGTGAAGGTGGAGGAGAGGTGACCCGGGTGAAGTGCGGAGCCACGGTGACACTCGGACAGGCCTGCCTTTGGGAGACCATCTGAGCCCCACCTGTGTTGGTTGGATTCATCTGGTACCAACTGGAGCGACAGGATTGGGAGTCAAGGTCCTGGCATTTCCAACCAGAAGTGCCCTAAGACTGAGATAAACCCCACGAAGCATCTTGAGGAGCAGAAGTGGGGCTCTATTCTGTTTGAAACATTTGTGAGGGTGTGGACTCGTTCGGTTTGGTTTTTTCTGTATCTGTAAATAAATCTCTTGTCTATCCTGGTTGTTAAGGTTTGATATCTGAGCAGCTGCTGCGCGCAGGCGGGAGAACTCACAGGAAGGAGGAATTTAAACGGAGGTGTCCCTATCCCCCCGATAACAATACGGTGATATGGGGACCACAATGATATAAGGAAAAATTAATCAATCAAAAGAAAAAAGAGAGAAAGAAACAATTCTATTTTAGTTTGCTGATCTTTTTGAATTCTTTTCATTGCTTTATCTCCAATTCACTGAGTTTGTCTTCTGCTTTGTCAAGTCTGTTGTTATAGTGTCCCCTGTATGGTTAATTTTCAGTTCAATTACTTTATTCTTTAGCTTGGTGGTATCTTTTTGGAACTTTCTCATTTATATTCTGTCCCTGTTGTTCTCATCTTGCTTGTCCACTTTTAATTTCATTAAGCACCATTTTAATGCTGTTGCTTAAACATTTCCTTTACTTAAGTGCTATTGCATTAGGGCTAGTCCCTTAGGGCTTTGTCTTGATCCACCAATTAGTATGAATTCCCCTGTCTTCATTTTTTATGTATTCAATGTTTATTTCTATGGATTGGGCTAACCACCTTGTATTAAAACTGAAGGTTGTAGGATATTGGTCTAGCGTGGGAGCTTATGACTTCGGACCCCGGGATGACTGGAACTAAACAGTGGCGTGATAACCTGTGAGCCCATTCTACAAAAAAGCAGGGACAGAGGAGATAGGATGTGAAGACTTCAGTCTTCCCTGGATGCTATGGTTGTTTGAGATGAGGGAGGCTTGAACACCCACTTTTGGTTGAAGGCAGATTCCTTCATCAGCTTCAAGATGCAACTGACCTCTCAGCTACAGCTGAGCTCTGATCTCAGCAGGTTCTGTAAGCAGTGCCTTCCCCTGAGACTCAGGCAAGAGCAGAGTAGCAGAGGGGATGAGGATTTGAGCCAGAGGTAGGAACCATGGGAGGTTGCATTAAGCAGCAAGCGGAGGAGCCTGTCAAATCCAGGCAGTGGAGGGGGAAGTTGTTTTGTGGGGCTTTAGGGGGGGCTTGTTGAAGGCAAACCCTGGGAGGATTTATGACTGCTTCCTGCTCCCAGAAGTTTTACAGATAACGTTTTCACCAGAAGTATACACTCTAGGCCACTGAGGGTGGAGAAGCCCTGGCTGGGAGACAGTTTTGGCAGCAGCTGTTTTTGAAGGGATAGCCCTAGTAGGGATCTACCACCACTGCTTGCTTTCAGCAAGTTAGACAGACTAGGTTGCCCTGGAAGCCTAATCACCGTAATTATTATGGGCTGGCACAGCTCTATAGATGTGAGAGCTGGCTGACTGGAACTCACAAAAACCCCTGATAGTTGAATGGTAGGTGAGCCACCTTCTAGTCCTGGCTCCTCATCTAGTTCATTCAATGTGGTATTTACTGATGCCAGTTCTACACAAAGGGGGAGCATAGTGAATGCGTCTGCACGTGTCTGTCCACAGCGAGATTATACCTTCTTCATGCTCCTCATGCGGAGTTCTCAGTGTCAAGAAGTTTAACTTCTTTAGTCAGATTTATGCTTTTTTATCCATCTATCCCTTTATGCTCAGTTCTGAGATCTCTGCTCCCTAGAGTGTATTGTTCCCTAGCAAAGTTCCCAGATCTTTGGATGTTTATGAGGAAGTGAGTCCCTCAGTTTAAGAGGAGACTTGACGCCCCCTGCCTCCTCCCTCCCAACCTTGGGTCCCAGTGCCCTGATGGTGTTCCTGGTAGGAGTGTGTTCCAAACTTTTCTATCCTTTGTGATGGTCTCTGTCACTTTTCCTTGTGGAGACACTGATCTTCAAATCCTTTTCCAAAGATGGTCGTCTTTTCCAAAGACAGTTGCTCCAATATAGATGCAGGTTTGTTGTGCTTGTTGGTATCCGTGGGGTCTTGCTAATCTGCTGCCTTTACCTGAAATCTTTATTTTCCTTTTAACCTCCAGTTCGAAAATATTTATTTCTTCAACAGGAACACCTAATCTATTTACATTAAATGTAACTGCTAATGTACTTTATCATTTAAAACATTTTTTCCTGTTTGACACACCTGCTCTATTTTTTCTTCTGTTTATGTCTTTTCAGATTGATCAAGTGTACTTTAAAAAATTATTTTACATCTGTTCCCTATTAGATTGATAGTTATGTGCTTTAATTTTATTCATTTAATAAGTACTGTACATTACAACATACACAATTAAGTCTAAAGTTAGTGAAGTATTTGTTCTTTCAGGTCGTACAATTTAGTTTTTCATTTTCTTTTTTATTCCTGACTTAATTTCCCCCTTCTTTTTGACTTTTTCCATTATTTCAGGTATATAAATTCATAGACATCGAGAAAACAATTTGGGAAGACATAATAATTTATTGTCAGATAATAATTCCTACAGCAGTTTTAACTAGAAATCCCAAGTTTGTTTTTGTGTATCTTCCACTGAATTTCAGAGCTGCTAATAAACATTTTAGTCCGTGTGTGAATTTTTGTGCTTAGACTTCTAAAAATTTTTAAATAATCATATAATCTAAGGGTGAATTTTTTACATTAACATCTTTATTACAATAGAACAGTTTCAGACTAAATATATTCAATTATTGTCACTAGCATTTGGCAGTCACTTTTAATCTGAAGACTTCTTCAGATTAAATATAAGGGAATATAATATAAAGAAACTATATTTCTTACAATTTGGAAAAGTTTATGTTATTGTCTGAAGTGTTTTTGTGGTTTTTCATCTTTTCAGCTGCTTTTACATAATTATATTTTAATCTCTCTTACTCTAAAAGATAGGTTTTGGGTAAATTTCTCAACATGCTTCCATTTTATTAATTCCCTCACATCTCATCTATTAAAAGTTTTAATATTAAAATTCTAATTTGCATTTTCAGAATTTCCAATTGGTGTTTGGCATAGTTAATTACATTTTTTTTCCGGTAAAAGTTTCATTTCTTCTTTTTTTTTTAAATCTCTTTGAACATCCTAAAGTTATGCCAGGATTCCATTCTTAGGTTCATTTTGTTTTTCATAGTTTCCCTTGTGTGTTATAAAATTTTGATTTGTAGAATCATCTTGGATCAGCAATTATTTCCTTTTTCTTGTTTATTCTCCTTCTTTTGTATTTTGTTGGCAGTTGTCAGCAGTAGTCACTGCTGTCCCTGTCCTAAATCAGGTCTTAAAAGGATCAGGTCAGATGATGACTGAGGACAGTACAGATCCAGTCACTTACATGGTAGCCCCTCAACCAGGGTCTGAACTGTGAAGCCATTTCCTTTGTACCATAGAGATGGGCACACGGTTTTATATAAACTACAGCTAGAGGCAGCAATCAGTTGTTCTCTTCAGCCTCCAATTTTTACCCCAGTTTCTTCTTTGAAGCAGGGAAACTGGCTTTGGTCTCCTGCCTCAGATAGTATACTTTTTGATCTATTATAGTTAATGAGATAAGTTCCTGGCTGCCTTTACTGGCTGCAGCCACCTGGTTTATTGCTTTCTATTTCTGGTATAATTTCTTTCTATTGGAAAATAAGTTCCATAAAAGTAGGATGTTTGTTCTGTTTAGTGCGGTATCTTGTGTCTAAAAGAATGTACCACATTTTGGTACTGAATAAAAGCTGGCTAAATGAATGACTGAATAACTGGACTTTTTTCCCCCACAGAGATGTTTATATTTTTGTAAGCATGCTCATTTTTTTAAATTTAGATTGTGTTTTTCATTGATAAGGCTTATCTGGAATGGAGAATGGTTCAAAGCATGAATTTAAAGCATCTTGATCAGAAGTTGTGGCCAGATGTATGTGTTTCTATAGATAGTCATTTGTATATTAGGGCTGGAGAGTGTTTGCTGCAGTTATTGGTATTTCTTATATCTCATAGGATGTTAACATGCCTTAAATTTTGAAGGCTTTGTATTTCACAAACTCAAACTAATTTCCTAAGTATATCTTGATTTAATTTTCTTCCATGCTGTAATGGTGGATAACACTGAAAATTTCACTTTATATCTACTTTGATGGAAATCTGCCCAACATAGTCATTGAATATAGTCTTTGAACACATTGAATACAGCTTGCATTCAATTCAACTATTAGCATTTTTCTGTATGATTGAAATTGGGTTGAAAAGGAGGCAAAAGCCTCCAACTTACAAGCCCCAGGTCCGGATTACCTGCGCGTAGCAATTTCCACTCAAAATGCAGTTTAACAAGGGATTTTATTAGCAAGGGAGTTCAACAGGAAAATGGAAAAGTCCTTAAAGCCACAAGTGGCAGTTATTTTACCCTAGACACCATTCTCAGTCTCAAAGGTCCCAAAGACACAGTCTAAGATGGTACCCCTTTACCCCTCCCAACCTCAGAGGTTGGCACTCTGCAAAATCCAGTCTTTCTCTGGCTTTGTCTCTTTTCTTCCTCTCTCTCCAGTATCTTGAGCTGCTCCACTTCTTTGAGGTGCTTCAAACTTCTTCCACAATTGCTGATGTACAAATCAGCTTTCCAAATTCCTGGCCATTGCCAGGTACCAGCTTTCCAGGCCACCTTGCTGCGGCATCACACTCTCCTCACTGGCCACTCTTCCTCTGGCCACCATGACTCCTTGCCACCACCAGCTCACTCTTCCAGGGGGCTTCTGCCAAGTCTGGTCACTCAGGCTACTCTTTACCCACCTGCCATTCTTTGCTCTCCCGGAAGGCTGCGCTCCCATGTCCTTCTCCAGGTGCCAAAACCTCTCAGCTATCAGCTTCACATGGTTCTACTTCTCATACAAATCCTCTCTCAGTTGCTTCCTCCACCAGTTTTTAACTGTTCTAACCCAAGGGTGGGGGAGGGGCACCCAGTTTCATGATTATAATTATGAAAGTGGTGGAGTAGAAGGTTCTCTAGAATATAACATGCACAGACAATTAATTAAAAGTATGCCACCAAAATGACTTGTAATATGTAGTAGTCATTGATATAGTAGATTAAAATAATATCTATTTGTTATTTTACAGAATGGTAGAACATAGACTGGTTTGGCATAGTTGGATTCTCTGCTCAAGGTCTCACAAAACCAAAATCAAGGTATTATATCACTGCATTAATTCCTCGGAGTATTTGGGATGATTCCTACCCAAATTACTTTATTCTTTTTTATTTTCTGTTATCTGATGCTTTGACATCTGGCATCCTCCTGATCCTAGGGAGAGTACCCCTCCTAGGATTAGCCAATACTCACCTGCAAGTATTCCTTTCATATGGAGATTGAAAACCTTTGTTTGGTTTAAAACTCAGGGCCAATGTTCCCCTGCCCTTATTACTCCAAAGCAGGTACTAACCAATGAGGAAGTATCCTTAAAATAAAGTCTGCTGAAAATACTGAAATTAGGAAAACCAAACCCTATTTATCCTGCCTTACCCACTTCTACCCATGGAAGACACAGTAAAGATAAGTTACCTCCATTATCCTTATACCCTTTGCTTCCTTACCCAAAATGGTGCTTCCTTGTATGGCCCTCTGTGGTTTGGCTTTCCCTCTCCTCTTAGCAACTAGAAGTAACAAATTATCTTTTCAATGACACTCATCTCCTGATCTATAGACTTCACCATATTTAAATAAACTAAACGTTATGTTTAAATACACAAACTTCTTCAGGTTATTGGAAGAGTTCAGTTCCTTTTCATGTCTTCCATGTGGTCATTCACCTTGAAGTCAACAATAGCACATCGAGTAATTCTAATTCATTGAGTCCATTTGCTCTTTTCTTCTGCTTCATTTTTTCTCACCTGTTCTACTTTTAAGAGCTCGTGGTTATATTGGATATGCTGAGATAGTGGAGAATAACCTCCTTATTCTAAAAACAGATTATTAGTATCTTAATTACATCTGCAACATCCTCTTTCAGAGTAAACTAACTATGAAGGTAATATCAGGGAGCAAAGATCATGCAGGTTAAAATTCTGTCTGCTGCAGAATTTTAGAAGGGAATTGAGAAAAGATGTATTGGCTTCAACATTTGCATTAGAAAGTTTTTATGAGAAGTTGTAATTTGTTCTTATCTGTTCATACTGGTAACTGTAGTATCTGAGCTTATCGGTTTAGAATTACTGTGACTAAAATGGTTTTACATAATGGTATGACTGAAATAATTACTCAGTAAAGAATTACCTAATTAAGTTTGATTCCAGTTTTGTCATGCCTAAGGTTAAGATACTAAGTTTATTGACACTTTAGTACTGTGCTTTATTTGATATTCCTTCCATACTCTAAGGGGGGTTTTAAGTTTTCTGTGTTCCTTCATGTGCATTTACTGCATAGGACTCTTTAGTATATTGTTTTCAAGCATAGTACCTTTATAGTGATTTGTTCTATATCTTACATATTCATTGGGTGGAAAGTTCTGAGGCATATTACATTTCAATAGTTTTAAAAAGCAAACAGTGTACTACCGAGTACAATTTAAAAATACTTATCCTTTACATTTGCAAATTATGCAAATACAAAATATTTTAGAAGAAAACATTTCCAAAATCAATTTAAGTTAGTATTAGGAGCTGTTAGAGATGGTCACAGGTCTGTTTCTGCCTTATGTGTCTTCATACCTACTTCTACTAATCCTGATTTTCTTTGCCCTTTTCTCTCCTCCTTTCTTTTTTAATTTATATGTATTTTTGATTATATGTATGTCTACAGCCATACCACCCTGAACACACCCGATCTCATCTGATTATATGTATGTATTCTTACATCATTGTATACCCCAAAGTTCTCTCACCACATCACCTGTGAACTGTTACTATGATCTCTTGTGCTCATCCCTTCCTTGATTTTACCCTCTCTCCCTAAACCTCCCTTGCTGTATGCTTTAGTTCTATTATGCATCTTGATTTCCAGTGCTTGGATTGCAGGAGCGAGCCACCAATCCCAGCTTTTCTATTTTTTATTTTTTTCTTTATGTGCATATCATAATCCTGCTCTATGGATTTTATTGTTGTAATTTCATCACTATTTTATCATAACCTTTCAGTTTCCTTTAATTGCCTTCTGACATTTTCTTTTTCATTGTGTTTTTTGAAATATTATTGTTGCCTTTTATCATTCATTCCACACACACAATTTCTCTTTAAAGCAGATTTGTTTTTGGTAAAGAAATCTATTGTACCTCATGATGTTAATTGCCAGGTGAAGTTAGAGAAGCAAAATTAATGTTAAATAATTGGCAATGTTGATTTAGATTTAGATATAGTGTATCATCTCTAGTAATTAATCCAATTTTCTCAAATTTTACCTTTACTTTTCTAACTTCAGAATATCATGGATTAGAGTAACATGATGAGAACAGATAACCACTTGAAGGTTAAGCATTTTTCATTTTTTTTTTTTTTGCCAAAACAGGAGGGCTTGGCAGCTGAGTTGGCTCAGGTTCAGAGACATGCTTCTCATGTTTTTCATGCCTTTATAAAAGCAGTTCAGAGTTGCTCCAGTCCTAACATCTATGCCAGGAGTTTTGAATTTATCCCTGTAGGACACACTGTGGTTAGTACACTATGTGCTTAATGAGTCTCTGTTTGGGGATAAAGCTTGACTCTGAACTCCTTCAAATTTGAACTATCATTTTTTTTTTTCCTGCTGAAGTTCAGTTTCCTGCAGCCTTGCCATTTGTGGGTATGCTGCTCTGTGGCTGCTTAATTCCTGAAAACTTGATGGAGTTTTCACTTGGCTGTGGTAATTTCAACAAAATCAGACGTCATCCTTGGAAAAAAAAAAGGCATCTTCTTTTGCTTTTAAGAAGTCAAACCTGTTCTTTGGAAACCCTTAGGATCTTTTGTAATGCTTTTAAGTAAAATACTTGGTGAGAATCAAATCTGGTTGTTTTTTCTCTATTAAAACAATGCCACTATCATGGGAAATCTGCAGAATAAATTACTCTTATTTTCAAAGTTAAAGGAAAACCATATACAGTGCAAATGGGTAACATTTTGCTTTGTCAGAAGCCTTCTACCATTTTCTCCTCATACAGATATAAAAACAAAGAGATAACACATTATTTTCCTACCCAACCAAGTGATTTAGGGCATTCTTTTAGTCTGTTGGTTATTCAGAGATTGGTTACACAAGTGGGTTTCTCTTTCAGGATGCTCAGTAATCTAGTGGGACAAGTGATATGATACCAAGAAGCTCCTATAATTGTGGTGTTAGAGACATTTTTCTGAGTTATATAGTATCATATTTTCTACATTTGGCTAGCTATCAGGATAAGTGACTTGACAGAATTTATTTTCAGATTTCCTCCCTTTCATAGTCTATAACGTAGAGAACATTGAGGCTCTTGGAGTACAATATGGAAGATAGATAATCTTCCACAATGCAAAAATAAAGAAGAGATAAAATATTACAGGAAAGGTTTAAACTCAAAATGAGTAGAATTTCTTGAATTTTGAGATGAAGGATTTAAGCAATAATTGAGTTCACTATATATCTATACTTTATATACATCACCTTATTTAATTCTGCTAATCACCACATGAGGGAGGTATTATACTCCTCATTTATATAAAATGTGGACTGAGTGAATTAGACATATATCTTAGACTGAGCATAGAGAAGCCTGGATTCAAAACTTGGTTTGTCTTTCTCCAAGGTTTATGTTCTTTTCATTACAATAATTAAGATTTTTTTAAGGTTTTTTTTTTCCCTCTGAAAGTTTAAAAATTCTTATCCATGGTATTCCAAGATCATTTAATTTAAGTATGGAGGTAAATATAAGAGAGAGAGAAATCTCATAAATATTAGAGATATCTGTTCTAGAGTTAGCCCTTGTTTCTACATCTGAAAATACAAATAAAACTGTTGACTCCCCGTGGACTTAGTCAGCATAAAGCACTATTTATAGGCAAGGTGTTATTGAATCAGAAAATTCTCACCTTGGATTTTTGCAGGTAATCAGAAAATAATTTAGGATTTTCTCATTACCACTTCCTTTATTTGATCTTCTACCTCTGGTAAAGAGTGGTTGCTATTAAAATTCAGAAATATATTAATGGAGAAGACATGGATCATCAACACTACATGTATCTGGTGCCTTGCTTAGGTTATCACCAGGCTTTTAGAATAAGAAAGAGTGCAAATGGCTCTTGTCTTATGGGAAAAACAAAGTAAAAATTTTGGATCACCCCAGGATCATAGTTCTTTTTTTAAAGCATATGCTTGTGAAATGATCTGACTCATCCCTTTTTGAGCAGATACAGTTGTATACCTACTTGTATGCAAAATCAGAGGCTGAGGGGGTTTACACCTAGCCTGTGGTTGCTGACGAGTCCCATAAAGAGGGACTGGAGAGCAGAAACATTTCTTTGTACCATTCTATTCCCATGCAAAACACAATCAAGCCCTGGTTTTAAAAGTTACATTTCTTTTTAGAAGAAACATTATTCATTTATTTTCACTGTTCACACACACACACACACACACACACACACACACACACACACACACACACACACACTTTACATCCTTGTATTCCACAGGGTTCTCCCACCACCATATCACCCATGAACTGTCATCTTTTGTACTTACTCTTTTGTGTTTATTCCTTCCCTGATTTTTCCCTCCCTCCTTTCCCCTCCCAAACTGGATGTTTCAGGTCTGTTGTCAGTTTGTTAGTTTTAACTTTTTTGGAAACTTTTGTTTGATACCCAAACACTAATCCAAAAGGTCACCTGTACTCAGGTATTTATTGCAGTACTATTTACAATAGTCAGGATATGGAAACAACCCAAATGTCCCAAAACAAATGGATGAAAAGGTTGTGGTATATTTACACAGTGTAATATTGTTCAGCATTCAAACTTGATGCATTTGCAGCAACATGGATGACCTAGAAGGAGTATGCTAGCATAAATAAGGCAGAAAGAAACAGACAAAAACCAGATGATCTCACTTATAGGTAAAATATAGGGAAAATGTCACATTTCTAGACAGTACTTAGCTCCGCATCCCCTAACTTGGGCATTAGTGCTCCTCTTGCTTTCAAAATCAATTACCGTTAGATTGAGCATCTAAAATAGTAACTATGAACCACTGGAGTAAAAAGAAACTTAGATACATTTTCTTGTGGCAGATGCTAAGACATCTGCACTATGTCTGCTGCCCCCAGATCACCATATCCAGAATACTTAGAAAAACCTTCTGGCTTTTCTAAGAGAACCAGACTGGTCTCTGCTTTTCAGTGAAACTTCCTTCAGAGCAGCTGTTTTCACATCAGGAATATAGGGCCTGCTGTCTTGTTTATTCATTAGGTAAACTAAAATGGGGAACAAAATTGCAAGTCTCTGATTATGTCAATGTGTATCTCAATGTACCACTCTAACACTTAATATTGCTCCATATTGGAACAATTCTCATCACTGCAAATTCTTGAGAGTCATTTGTAAAAGAAACTATGGAGAGGATTTAGATATCAGATTGACTAGAAAATCTTGTGAAACTATGATCTTGTGTTATCTCCATGGTGAACTGAGAGAAAAGTAGACAAATCCTTGATAGTGATCAATATACAGTCACTTAAAAATTAGTTTGCATGCTATACAAAATTAAGCTAAAGTTCTGTTGGACTCAGGGGATCACACATTGCAAACTACTGGGCTATTCCACACTTAATTAAAAATACCTGTCACCTCCTTGTCATTATTTTATTCACTTGTCCCAATGGAATGCTAGAAGTGAAATCAGTGGTTAAATCTGATTTTCACTTTAAATTGAGAAAGATAATGCCAAGTTACCCTTTGTAAAAGTACTGTTTACATTTATATTAGTAGTTTATGAGTGCTGTTTCATAAACCCTTATAAAAATTTGATGTTATAAAGCTTTTTAGTTTTCACCTCTCTATTGGCTAAAAAAAAACTTCTTAAACAATGATGTAGGAAAAAAATGCTGTCTTAATTTTTTCTGATTCCTAGTGATATTAGCAATATAATTTAATATATTTATTAAGCTCTTAAATATATTTTATGTGAACTTCCTACTCATTAATTTTTAGTCCTTTCGTTATTAATTTATAGGAGCTCTTATTCTTCCTGTTTTCCATGTTCCAAAATTCTCATCTACTTGTTTTTTAATTGTTTAGAAGTTTCTTATTTTTATATGGAAAAAAGATGCAAACTAAAAAATTTTTTAAAAGTCAATTTTATTACATCATTGTTGATTTTTGAACATTATTTTATTTCTCCCCTCAGGTGTTATCCTCATAGTTCTCCAATCACCATCGCAACTGTGGTCCATTTCCCTGTCCCATATACTCTTCCCTCCCCTGTCCTGACCCCTCTCCCTCCCGCTCTATTGTCATATGCCTCAGACTTAGGGTCAGTTTAGGTTTTTCTCCTAATCTTTCATTCAGTTTTCCTATGTCCCACATATAAGTGATACCATCCAGTACTTATCTTTTGCCTTCTGACTTATTTTGCTTAACATAATCCTTTTGAACTCCATTCATGTTGCCCCAAATGGTATGGGTTTATCTTTTTTTTTTTTAATTGCCAACTAGTATTCAATTGTGTATTATACACCTCTTGATAACTCATCTGTTTGGGGCATTTGGATTGTTTCCATGTCTTGGTAAATAGTGCTGCAATAAACATAGGAGTGAAGATTTCCCTTTGGATTAGTACTTTTGCTTTCTTTGGGTAGATTCCTAGAGTGAAATCACTGGACATTATGATAGATCTATTTTTTTCCACTTTTTATTGTCTGTACTTCTTTATCTAAATACATATATGTAGTGTCATTGTCTACCCCATTGCTCTCCCATCACCTTACCACCCTGAGCATGTAGAACTATTTTTAAACTAAATATCTTTCACATTGTAACTTCTGGGGGATTGTGTTTTGCTTTGAATGTTCCCACTTTTAGATTAGAAGTATGCCTTTTCCATAGTACATTTGACCAAATTTCTATCAGAATCTAATCAGGAACATAATGTTGCCTCTCAAATAAGTGCTATACTTGTTGATGGAAATGAAGGGAGGACACCATTGTTGGCAGTATTGAAATTTAGGCATTGATGCCATTAACTGTGTCTGGAAAACACAGAGGTAAAAGGGTACTGGAAAAGGGTGCTTTTACTTTGTTGCAAATTCCAGGTGTGGACCCTGGAGGAGAGAATGTATCACTTGGAGGGTGTGTTGCGGGGAGATTGGAACCTTTGGTTTTTAGAAGAAAAAAATAGATATAAAAAGAAAGGAGTACAGACTTTGGACGGGCACTTTTGGGGAGAGGAGAGACAAGAATGGCAGGTGGATAAAGAGTAGCCTGAGTGACCAGGCTGGGCAGAAGTCCTCTGGAAGTTTGAGCTGGTGGTGGCAAGGAGTTATGGTGATGGGCAGAAGAGTAGCAGGTGTGGAGAGTGTGGCACTGCAGCAAGGTGACATAGTGGACTGGTACCTGAAGATGGTCAGGAATTTGGAAAGCTGATTTGTGCATCAGCATTTAAACAAGTTTGAAGCACCTTGGAGAAGTGGAGCAGCTCAGAACACTGGAGGGAGAGGATGCAAAGAGAAGACAATGGAGAAAGACTGGAAATTTGCAGAGTGCCTGCCTCAATTTTGGAGGGGCAAAGGGGCACCATCATGGACATGTGTCTTTGGGACCACTGGGACTGAGAATGGTGACTGGGGTAAGATGGCTGCCCACTTGTGACTTAAAGGACTTTTTGTTTTCTCTGTTAATATTTCCTTGTAAATAAAACCCCTTGTTAAACTGCATTCATTTTGAGTTGCAACTGGTACGTGCTGGTGATGGTTTATTGGTTAGTGGCTTTTGCCTCTTTCAACCTGATTTCAGAAAGAGCAAAATTTTCTGTGTTTTAAATGTGTTAACTCTACTGTAACTTCTTATATTGTTTGATAGTTTACAATGAGCTATCAGTCTTAAGGGGTAGCTATGAACCTGGAATACAAGGACTAAGAAGGATAAATATAAAGACATAGATCCTGAATAAAAATCCAGTGCAGAAAATAGGTCATGGGGAAACCTGAAATATGAATGGGACAGCTCTGAGAATCTGAGTTTGTGGGGTAGATTTGGTGAGCAGTGCAAAGATATTGAAGAGGATATAAGGTCTGGAGATGGGGATAGACACATATACTCTAGGAGAATCTAAAATGACAGCATCTGATCAGATGAGCTTGCAATTCCTGCAGTTCATGAACTGTTATCTGCAATTCTGGAACCCCAACATCTCTATAAAGACCCAGACTTAAAAAAAAGGTGTTGTCAAAATATCACCAAAATGGATATGAGATGGTTTGTCTGACTTAATTTGAAGATTCATAATTTTTGCTGCATAAATTGACAATGTGCTTTGTTTTCAGTTGTTTGCATAATACTAGAGGGTGTTATGTAATATCTTGTGAGTATTCTTAACCTCCTCACTTTCCTAGAATTTAAAAAATTAAAATCTGAACCATATCAATCTGAAAGGCTCAAGGCATTCTATGAAGAGGTTATAGAGTTGTGATAAATATTTTACCCTAAACTCCAAGCAGCATTGACTTTCTTCTTGACTCTTTATGTTTCTAGTTTCACTTTCTAACATTATTTTAAATAATCTTGTTGCATGTATAGACTTTCAATATTTTTGGCAATGGGGGGCTGGGTGCCAGCCTTCATTGCCCTTGTGTAGTGTCCTCCTACATTAAACCAGAGCTTCTCAGAATGTCCATAGGATATGATATAGGCAGCAGTGATGTGTGACTCCTAGGCTAGGTCATGAGGCATTTTAGCTTCTGTCTTGACCTTTGAGATTTTTGATTCTGGGCAAAGTGAATCACTATCATGAGGATACATGTGAAGAGCTACAAGAAGAGGCCCAAGTGGAGAGGAACCAGTGTATCATCCATGTGAGTAAGGCCCTATGGAAATAGACTGTCTTCTCCCATTCAAACCTTTAAATGACTGTAGCCCTGGCCAACATCTCAGCTGCAACCTCAAAAGAGATTCTGAGTCACACTTTCCCAATGAAGCTTCTCTCACATACTTGAACTATAGAAACTGTAAATCGGATAAATGACTTGTTCTTTTAGGCATTAGGCTTGGGTGATTTGTTATGCAGAATTAGATAACTAATGAGATGAGTGTTAACTAATGAATTAATTCTAAAACAGCGCCAACAGTTTGGAAGCTGTTTTCTGCAGAGCCTGTGGTCAATGGATAGATCTAGCGTGCTATTTGATCTCTGTATTGCATTTCCTGCATTATTTGCATACTGATGAAATTTAGGATTTTATAATTTATTATACATACTGTTTATTGACTGTCTGTTGTATAACAAACCACTCTCAAACTCAGTGTTTTAAAACAACGACAGTTTACTGTTTCTTATGACTGTGGATCAAATGGGCAGTTGTGTGTGGACTCCCTTACGTAATTGCGTTCAACCTTTGACTGTGGGAGCTGGAGAGTTTAAGATGGTCTCTCCCTCCTCATATTAGTGACCTTGACTGAGATGTTTAGAAATCTGGAACTGCTTTCTCTCTCTTTTTTTTTTTGAGACTAGGTCTTGCTATTTTTGCCCGTGGAACTGCAGGCTCTCGTTGCCCGGGGTACCACAGACTCAAGCAATCCCCAGCCTCAGCTTCCCAGGTAGCTGGGATTACAGGCATGCACCACCACGCCCAGCTATTTTTTTTGGAACTAGGTCTCGCTACGGGCCCCAGGCGGGACTCGAACCGTGATCCCTAGCCTCAGCCGCTTCATAGGCTGAAGCTTACAAGCACGAGCCACCGTGCCCGGCCTTGCTTTCTCTCGACATAGTTTCTCATCAGTATTTAAACCCAAGTTTGTTTGTTTGTTTGTTTTCCCCCATGGTGGCTAGGTCTTTGGAGAGAAAAAATGGAAGCTAAAAGCAATCTTGAAATCTAAGCTCTGGAACTTTCACATGTCATTTCCCTCACAGTGTAAAGATCAAAGCAAGTCACATGGCCATCCCAGTTTCAAAGGGATTAATAAGGAGCCTACACCTTTTATTGGAGAAGGATCAATACCATTTGCAAAAGGTTACAAGCACAGGAAGAAGTGCTACTCTGGAGGACATTATTATAATGCCATGTCACACATTTTATTAGGAGAAAGCATAATATTTATAAGATTCCAGCTCCCTGCATTTCTGAGCACAAAGCTAGAAGATCTAGAGCAATTTGGTCTTCAGCTATACATGTATTGACAATAAACTATATATTGGCTCTAGAGAATTGGAATATAATCTCTTGAGCCAAGAAGTACACTTTATTATTTTGTCTCTTCAAATTTAATTCTATAGGATTGTGAAATGAGTGTTCTATATAAATAACAAAGCAACAGATATTTCCTCAGTGCTGAGGATTCTGCTATTTATCCCTGAAGTACTTTGCTGGGATATAAATGAGGCAATCTCTGTGAGTTACTGATGCTCTCTGCAACTGGGCCTGTAGATCCCACACTCTCTGCCATCACATCTGCCCTCAAAGTGTTTGATAGGGCATCTGAGTCCTATTTGACTCCACCTGTTTTCCTTTTACATGCTTTAACATATGGCAGAGATGCCAAGAGTAAACTTTCATGCCTTAAAATCACTGGAGTAGGTGTCAGAGGGAGGTTATGGAATTGTCTGTCTGGACTTTATGTGCAGAACAAAGTAATGAGCATTAAGTTACAGAGACCTGAATGAAACATAAAAGACGGAACCATGGAGCTAAAAGGGAAACTACAAATTGGCCATCTTTCTCATTTAAAAGACAAGAAATGGTGACTTGGAGACATTGACACATTTAATGTTAAAAATCTATTTTACAACAGGTTTGATGCCACATCCTAGGAATTCTGACTTGCTGTTTGGTGTTCTTCCTACTGGTGCTGCCATCTTAAGATCTCATATAAGAAAGAGAAATGATATCAAAATTTATTGAGCATTAAATTAATATGCTCCAAACAGTGTGTTAAATTTTGGAGTTTCTCAATGAATTCTCTTAAAAACTAAGAAGAGGATTTTATTAGTACTTCCAATTATAGAGGAGGGGACTTCCAATTATAGAGGAGGAGGACTTAAAAAACTTTCCCTAACTCCCAAGACTAAGGGCTTTAGAGGTAGGTTCTTATCCAGGCAATTTTACTTCAGAAACTACCCTTCATTAATGTGCTATAAGCTTTCTCAAGTGAGGGTGAAGATGCTGAAAATCCAGAGGAGGCTTGAAGCCTGCTGAGGTTCTGTAAAACTTTTTTTAAAAGTATACCTTTTGACATCATTTTTGGTATACCTTTTGGAAGAACATCATCAGGTCCTAAGTGAGGAACTGGTTTGAGGCAGAAGACTTGGACCTCCTGGTGGTAAAACACAGAGCCCAGCTCAAGGTGGAGTCCTAGGCTGTATTTATTGAAGAAAAGCCCAAAATATCTTGAGTCTTGGTAAATCAAATCTGTAGAGTGCTCATTGTGCTAAGATTTTTTTCTCTTGCTCTGTACAGTGCTGATGACAGTCTGAGATGGTAAATTAAATGTAGCCATTCTATAGCATGAGCAATAGATCCCTTCTCCATACCACTCTATATAGATTATTAGATGTGGGGGCCATGCACTCATTGCTTCATTCAACATATCAAGCATAAACCATGTTCAAGAAGATATTTTTTAAGCACTGAACCACTTCAAAGCTACCTTTGAAAGCTGATTTTCTCTTCTCCTAGTTCTGATTTGTTCTATTTATTTATTGTGGCTCATGGTGTTTTATTTATTTTTCTTTAGGTGGCTACTAAAGTTTGTATATTCTTGTTTTGGTTCAGGGCACAACCAAGTTAGAAAGTCTTCATTTTCATGTAAATTTGATCCAGTATTTTTCAAAAGGCTCTAAGAGAGAAGGAACACAAACCTGCTGTTGGTTCATTTGAACGAGAAATTATATTGCTATATTAGAATATAATGTAACTTTATTTTTTTACTCATATAAAATCCCAAATGGGTGTTTCTAGTAAATAAGTGGGTCTCTCCAAGTGGGAACTCAGATATTCAGTTCATCTCAAGGTTGTTGCATACAAACTGGCAGAAGAAAGAAGACCATCAAGGGTGTCATACACCGGGGCTTTTACCGTATAGACATGAACGTGAAACCCAGTTTCTGATACAGCGTAGTGACACAGTTGAAAATTGAATAGGTGCCAAAAATGTCCTGTGAGTGGAATCAGAAAGAACCATGAGAGAAAATGGGAAGTGGGAAGAAAGGGTAGAGATAAAAGGAAGGTGCAGAAGAAAAAAGAAAGAGAGAGAGGTGAGACTGATAGAACAGGCCCACGTGGCCTGCCAGGCAAAGCCCCCTGAAGAGTGAGCTCGAGGTGGCATGGAGTCATGGTGGCCGGATGAAGAGTAGCCTGTGTGTGGAAAGTTTGGCACCACAGTAAGGTGGTATAGTGAGCTGGTGCCTGGAGATCACCAGGGTTTGGAAAGTTAATTTGTGCATCAGCAATTGTGGAAGAAATTTGAAGAAACTTGGAGAAATGTAGCACTGGAGAGAGAAGAAGCAAAGAGAAGATGCTGGAGAAAGACTGGACTTTGCAGTGCCTGCTTCAGTTCTGAAGGGGCAAAGGGCACCATCTTGGGCATGTATGTGTCTTTGGTACTTTTGGGACTAAAAATGGCGAATAGGGTAAAATAACTGGCCACTTGTGGCTTTGAAAACTTTTCATTTTTCCTGGTTAATTTTCTTGCAATTAAAACCCTGTTGTTGAACTGCATTTGAGTGGCAACTGCTATGTGCAGGTGAGAAGGATCTGATAGAAAAGCTGGGTGGCAGAAGCCTCATTTTAAGAGTTTTTTATTCCTATGTCTTGTTGGTTGGCGCCTTCTGCCCCTTTCAACCCACTTCATTTCTAGTAATATTCCTTTGACAGGAACCCAGTTTCCTTTGACTGGAACCCAGTTACGTAGTTAAAACCTAATTGTGAGGGAGCTTGGAAAATATACACTACTGTATGCTCACGAAGAAGAGGCAATTATTGAAAAAGAAGAAAGAACTGAAATTCTCTGACTTAATTCACTTCTCTCAATTCATGAGCTTTAAAAAAACCTATCCATTTCTTGAATTGTGTAAATATTTAGAAATTTAAATGTCTTATCTCATAGAATTAAATATTTATATTGGTAAATTTCTTTTGAAATCATGTTTACCTTTTGTTTTTTAACTGAGATATGTGGTCCAGAGAGGTCAGCCAACTTGCTCAGATTCCCATGACTTGCTAGTGACAAAGCTAAGACTGGAGTTCAGAAGTTAGGTTTTCTCTTCTACTTTAATTGGAAATAACATCAATTATATCTGCCTCAGTCTTTATTGTGTTTTGTACTTTAACTTCATACAGAACAGTTTTGTTGCATTCATTTTGTAGCGAGCCTGATACGCATATATTTTATTTATTTATTTTTAATTAATTTTATTTTTCTTGGTCAAAGAGCTACTCATTATAGCCTTTAGATGGCACAGGTTAGCTAATTCAAGGCTGTTTTTTAGGTACAGTGATTACAGAAGATTCAAGAAAAGTGTATGGAAAAAAAGAGTGCTGAATGAGAATCTAAGCAAAGTACACATGTTATCAGCCAAATCTGCTGGCTTATTAGAATCAGTGCTTTGTATGAGGCTTTATGCACTAGAGGCAAGAGGTTGCAAACTTTTCTAGGAGTTCTCTCATTCTGCCAATCTTAAGAGTCACTTTTGGGATAGATTTTGGAATAAGCATTGGAATTGGAGAAGACTTTCTGAGGGAGATGGAAGAGCAATATGGGAGGTAGGAGGCCTCAATTTTCCATGAGTGACCAAATATTCAGAAAAAAATTTTCTCTTTATTAGCTTATAGTACTTAGTCCAGATCCTCATGGCAATTTCTAATTATTACAGACCTTACTAAGGTGTTTTAAAAACCTATACATTCATGCCTGGCAAGTGTTTTATATGTTACTGTAAGATGATGCTGCAGCACAATGCTTTGTTCTTGTTGGGGCTGAAGCAGTTATTCATGGAATTGAAGTTTTCTACTAGATCTATTTCTCTTATTTTTATCCTTTGGAGGGTTATAAACTCTCTCCTCAGGTGTCCAGGAAAAGTGATACTTACCCGGTGCCCTTTATGCTGACCACTACTCTTGTTGGCAGCACAAGGAATCCTAGATAAATCTGCTCTTTCCCGAGACTGAAGTCAGTCCAGAAGATAATAACTAAAAAAAAAGGGCATATGAAGAAGAAGCAATATAAAACTGAAACTCTAGGTGATGATGTCAATATTTGACTTTCTGCTGTGTGTGCATATAATGTCACATCCACCAAACAGATGAAACATGTTGAATTGATGGAGATGGTAAAAAATGTTTCTCTAAATATTCATATAGAATGTGCTCTTTGACTTCACTGTAATTTTTAAGTCTATGATGGTATAAGAAGTACTGGAATATGCACCAGGTGCGGTGTTGTGCACCTGTAATCCCAGCGCTGAGAGGCTGACTACCCAGAGCAACATGATGATACCTAGTCTCTAAAAAATAGCCAGGTGTGGTGGCACGTGCCTATAATCCCGCTACCTGGGAGGCTGAGGCTAGGGATCACTTGAGTCCGTGTCGTATTGAAATCAGGCGGCCAGAAAAGACTTTTTAACTTTAACACCTACAGGCCTCCTCTCTCTCCGAAGCAGGCTCCAAACAGTTTACAGTAACAATTGCCTTTAACTTAAGTAGACACACCTATGCCTGCTTCTCTCCCTAGGAAGCAGGCTACAAGCAGGTCATTTATCTTTACCTTAACCTTGAGCACTTCTGCCCTCTTCTCTCTACAAAGCAGGCTGCACACTGTTCATTAGCATTTTCACTGATCACCTTTACCATTGATATGCAAAAGCAAGCCAGCTGCTTCTCAGCTCCCAGCTCCAAAAACACAGTTTAAACTCTTGTGGGTTCTCCACCATCCCCAGCCTTCTCAACCGAAATACCAAACCAATGCAAGACTATCAGTACAGACTAATTTATTTCTAACAAAGTGATTTTCT